>JAQQPU010018867.1:0-14006 GCA_029168905.1 Artemia sp. Kazakhstan ARC1039
TTTTTTTCGACTGTGAAAACCACCCCCGGGTCTTGGCTATTTAACTTTTAACATTTTTACTGCACCCACCGTCTTTACTAATAATACCACCTAGGTTAGTGAAGCTGTCAACTTGATCGATCTTCTCATCATCCAACATAACCTATTCACCTTCACTTATTCCCAGTCTGCCAGACTTAGTCTTCTTAACATTAATTTTCAAACCTATTCTTGTACTTTGAACTCTCAAAACCTCCAAAAATTATTTGATTTTGCTAATATTTTCATCTATGACTCTGAAATTACCGGCAAAATCTATGTCTAGGAGGTTTTGCTCCCCCACTTTGTTCAGTTCTCTCCCAGAGACTTTGCTGTACTCCTTTAGACCATGTCCCATCAAAATTATCCATAAGTCCCTGATTAATACAACAAGACCCTGATACAACAAGACCCTGATTAATACATGCATTGTTATCTACCTTAACAACAGCCTATTTTTGAAATAGTGTATTTATTTGGTATACTATACAAGGATAGAATCTTTGCTATAGCTTTTCTATCGGATGAATCAAACGCTTCCTCATAATCTGTAAAGCTAAGGACTAAAGGGGTGTGATGACTCACACACTTGTCAATTATTGATCTAAAGAGTGAAAATTTGGTCGGTAGATCCTCTTTTCTTCCTAAAACCACACTGATCTTCTCTTAAAACTTTATCTACATCATCTCTAAGTCTAAAAAGCATCATTAGGAAGTAATTAGCTTCCTCAAGAAGCCAAGTTAATGTCTGTATAATTACCACACTCATTCTTTATCCAATTTTTATAAGGGGGTTTAATTAAAGTTTTCCTAAATTTTAGGTACTTCTATATTTAGTTACAATATATTTTTTTGCTGTTCTGCCCCTCTCTCTTTACTACTACTACTACTACTAAAAACTCACCGCAGCACCAAGCCACCTGAGGCCAACACAGCTACGCACGCTCCTCCTCCATCCCAATCTATTCAAAGAATCCCTTTTTACACCCTCACAGGAAGTTCCCATTTCCTTTAAATCTTTCTTTATAACGTTCTCCCACCCCAGACGACGACGACCTG
The DNA here is from genome assembly GCA_029168905.1 of Artemia sp. Kazakhstan ARC1039. Lineage (NCBI taxonomy): Eukaryota > Metazoa > Arthropoda > Branchiopoda > Anostraca > Artemiidae > Artemia > Artemia sp. Kazakhstan ARC1039. Next base: position 1,078 of record JAQQPU010018867.1, read on the forward strand.
CTTTCCGTTTAGCCCTAGACGGTTGGTCGAAAAGAACAATCTTCGGCAATCTGTCATCCTTCATCCACACAACGTACCCTAGCCATGTCAACCTTTCTTTCATTATAGCCCTAGAGAGGGGTATTGAACCACATTTTTCGTACAGCCTATTGTTTGAAATACGGTCAGGCATCCGGGTACCCAGAACAATCCTTAAGCAATTTCTCTGGAATACATCTAGCAAATCTTCATCCGCTTTTCGAAGCGCCCATGAATCAGAGCCATATTTGACTACTGTCATCACGGTAGCTTCTAATATTCTAATCTTGGTTTCCAGACTTATCTTCCTATTCTTCAAAAACTTTTTTTAATTGTGAAAAAACACCCTGAGCCTCGGCTATTCTATCTTTAACATATTCACTGTTCCCACCATCTTTACTAATGATACTACCAAGGTACGTGAAGCTGCCGACTTGATCAATCTTTTCTTTAACTCTTTCCTTATCACTAATTGTGGACCTGTTCCTATCTTTAACTGAGACAAGTCCAGATTAACTGTTCCCTCTCAATTCTTTAACATGCCAGTATAACATTTTACTATTTTGCCCGCCTCCTATATTAATATTTTAATGCTTTCACCAATTCCCTTGCATTCCCCTTAGTCTATGATCTATGACTTTAAATATTTCTTATCCAAACCACTCTTTGTCTCTACTATACTTAAAGCATCTTCATTAATATTCTTATCTGCGTTTCTAAGTTTCCTTCCTCAGACACCATCAGCGACTTCACTAACTATTTTACTAAAATTATTCCATCCATATGCTAAATTTTCATTCATATTCTACATTGATTTTAGACTCTCTACCTTAGTATTCAACTGTTCCTTGAAAGTTTCTATAGAATTCTCATCATGGAGACTTCAAATGTCATAAACTCCTGGAAGGTAGTTATCCTTCCTAAATTTCAGCTTCAGATTAACCCTAGACATTACTGGTAATCTGGTAATCTTTGTATCTTTACAAAGATACAATTTTGTATCTTTTTTAGATGGTAATCTTTACTTATGTACTTACTTTTACTAATACCATGTACCGACCTGGGTGTTAAGACCCCTAATAAAAAATATCAAATTTCTACCTCGGATCCTATCTATTTACTCCTGTACGCCGGTCACCATGCTGAACAAAATGGCTACCTCAAAACTTTTATCGGATGAATTTTGGGAGAAAAGGGGCATGGGAGAAGGGCTAGTTTCCCTCCAAACTTCTGGTCACTTAAAAACGGAACTAAAAAGATAATTTTTCGTTCGAACGAATCCTTTCCCCGTCTTCTAGGACCATTGCTTCGTTACGGTCACCGTGAAGAAAAAACACGAATCTCTGATCTTTCTTCTGGCAAAAAAACACAAAATTCTACAATTTTTCAAATGGGAGCTAGAAACCTCTACAGTAGGATTCTCTGATACGATGAATCTAATGGTGCAATTTTCATTAAGAAACCCTGAATTTTCGGGAGTGTTTCTCCTCTTTTTCAAAAATCGTCCAAATTCTTTCAGACTCGTAGCCTGAAAAGGCTAGGTTACCAATCGTACATGGTTAACTTAAAACCTAATGAATTTTACATGTTTGGAATCAGCATAAAAAACCAATTCTTATGATGTATCTATTGTTATCAAAATATCCAATTTTTAGAGTTCTGATTACTATTGGGCCGAGTCACTCCTTACTTAAAGTTCGTTACCACGAACTGTTTTGGCTTCCATAAAAGGAACTCTTTAAAGAAAAGCAGTGCCTGACAACTTTTTCCTTTTTTTCGAAAATCCAACAAGGGAAAGTTTCTACATGTTCTTGTCACATCTCAGTGAAATAAAAATAAAAAGAAGAAAGTGTGGTCTCTATTTTGACTAAATTACACGGAATAAACCATAGAAACTTTAGAAAAAAGAAGCTAATGAGCCTAATAAGGGCCTTTTCGCCTGATTAAACGAGCCAAGAATGTCTCAAGGCGACAAAAAGGGCGGGAGTTAGGAGGAATTGGAATAAGAAATTTTCGAAGAGGCGTGTCTGTAGTTATTTTTCTCAAAATTAAATGTTATCAAGCTCAAGCCCGTAATGAGACACATGGGTGATCTAAGTTTCTATTCCAAATCTTATATTCGGATCTAAGTGCTAACTTTTCCCGTCTATAAATAATGCCAGAAAGATACAGTATACGGAACATGCCCGGCGAAAATTCATTACAGGTACCAACCTGGGCAACAGATTACTTCGTTGACTCTAGATGTTACGAAAATCAATTTAAAATAGAGGTTCAGTTTTGTTCGCTTTGTTTCAATGTCTCAGGAAGAACCTATAAACATAGTTATTGATTTAAAATTAATTAAAAAACTTTCCGGAAAATAAGTTTTTCAAAGAAAAGTAAAGGCCATTTTAAACTTAAGCTCAGCATATAAAAATACCTTTTAAAATTCAAAATCAAAACGACCAGAAATTACTATTAAAGATTAAACTAAACCCAAAACAAACAGAAATTAAATAAACAATCGTAGCAAAAACATACAACAAGTAATAATATAAATGAATAAATAGATCTTAAAGCGAGTAATGTTTAGATTGAATATGAAAATCAAGCTTAAAAAAAATATATATTTTCCTATTGAAGTATAAATGAAACTTAAAACGAACAGAAATTAAGTAAACAATCAATGCAAACAAGCATACAATAGATATTATTGTAAATTAATAAATAAATCTTAAAACGAGTGAAACTTAAATTGAATATGCAAATCAAGCTTGAAACGAACAAAAATCACCACAAACAAGAGTGTGGGTATGACCTCCTTCTCTCACTGTAAAAGTCTAAAACCTACTGCGTCATTGGCGCTTTACTGAAAACCAATTTTATGACAAATATATTCTTTTGTACTTAATATTGAAAATAAATATTAAAATTATAGTAACACTTTGAACTGATGAGCTTTCAGCAATTAACATCATTATACATCAAATATTCAGTTTAATTTATTAGCTCTTTTTAATGTTGTTAAAGACGAATATAGTTTCCCTACAAAAGAGTGTTTGGATACTGCCTCCTTTCCTAACTGTAAATAAAAACCAAAAGCCTACTGCGTCATTGGCGCTTAACTGAAAGCGGATTATATTACAAGTATTTTCCTTTCCAGTTCTTACAGCATTGAAAATAAAAATACAATTACAGTGAAATAAATTCTTGAACTTATGGATCTTTCAACAATTAATATCATTATACACCACATATTCAATTTGATGTTGTTTATACTTTTCAAGACTGTTCAAGACGCATGTAGTTTTCAGTAAAGCGCCAATGACGCAGTATGTTTTATACTTTTACAGTAAAAGAAGGTGGTCATACTCAAACTCTTGTTCGTTGTGATTTTTGTTCGTTTCAAGCTTGATTTGCATATTCAATTTAAGTTTCATTCCTTTTAAAATTTATTTATTAATTTACATTAATATCTATTGTAGTTAATATGTATTGAAGTTAATACGAGCATCCCTTCCATAAGACCCATATATGCCCCCAGGGCATAACTTACAGCCCCTGCCCCCGGACCCTGGTGGGTTGTGTCGACACCGGATTTTTTGTTATATGATTTTTGAACTATTTTTAACAAAATAGCTATCTTAAAATTTTTATTGGATGCATTTGGGAAAAAATGGTTTGGGGGGTGGGGGGCTGGTTACCCTCCAATATCTTTTAACGCTTAAAAAGTGAACTAGAACTTTTAATTTCCAATCAAATGAGCCCTCTCTGAAGTTCATACGAGCATTCCTTCCATAAGAACTATATATGCCCCCAGGGCGTAACTTATAACCCTTGCCCCTGAGGGCTGTGGGGGAGTTGTCATGCTCGAAGACCTAATTTCCAGAACTTAAAACTACGTTTAATAAAATGGTCATTTCAAAATTTTTATTGGATGTGTTTGGGGAAAAGGCTGGCGTGAGAGGGGGGTTAGTTGCATTCCCATAACTTTCGACTATTAAAAAGGGCACTAGCCCTTTGAATTTCCAATCGCGTGAGCCTTTTGTGAAGATTCTACGACAACGCCTTCTATCAAAACCTTATATGCCCCCAGGGCATAAATTAAAACCCTTGCCCTGAGGGTTGTGGGGGAGTGTCCTCCTCAAAAACATATTTTCTATCTGGAAATAAAGTACGCTGAACAAAATGGCTATCTCAAAATTTTGATTGGATGTGTTTGGGGGAATGATGGGCGTGGGGGGAGGGCTAGTTGCCCTCCAATCATTTTTTACTATTAAAAAGGACACTAGCCCTTTGAATTTCCAATCGAATGAACTTTTTTTGAAGTTTCTACGACAACACCTTCTATAAAAACCTTATACGTCTCCAGGGCATAACTTAAAACCCTTGCCCTGAGGGCTGTAGGGGAGCGTCCTCCTCAGAAACATATTTATATCTGGAAATCAACTACGCTGAACAAAACGGCTATCTCAAAATTGTGATTGGATGTGTCTGGAGGAATGATGGAGTCTACCAATATCATAACCTCCTGGATGGTAGTTATCCTTCCAAAATTTTAGCTTTAGATCAACTCTAGACATTACTGGTAATCTGGTTATCTTTGTATCTTTACAAAGATACTATTTTGTATCTTTTTTAGATGGTAATCTTTACTTCTAACATCAATAACAGAACTCCTATATGCCCTAGTCTCTGGTATCGATCCTGCCAGTCTTTGATTTGCTATCACATAATCAATAGGGTTAGCCATCTTACCACAATATGAATACCATGTTAACTTATGGGCCATGTTATGGCCATATACTGTACTGTAGCTGGAAGTAAAATACATCTGAGTCACTACTATCTCCACCTCTCAGTTCTACTGGGCCATATACTACTATGACTGATACCATGCACTTTTTAGTCGTTAAATAAGCCACTTGCATTCTATTGTTGATACCTTTACAACCTTATTAAGACTTAACAGCTTCCTTGTTGATCATAAGCCCTACTTCCTGCCTATGCAAACCATCCTTCCTGTCTGAACAAATAAATTCTATAGCACCTGATTCCATGTTTCCTACTCCTGTGATATACATTTCCGAAATTCCAAGTTCAAAAGGTCTGAATACATCAATCAAAATGTCAATATGATAGTTGTTTTTTAACGTTGTAACATTCCACGTTGCAATTTTATATTTTTTAAATCCTTGAAATAATTTTGGCCTCGGGAAAAGTAATAGTCCCAAAACCAGTGAAGGACAAGGACTAACATATCTTCTCAAATCTACAAGAAGCGCTTCAGCTGGCATAGAACTGAACAGAAAAATGTCTAGGGGACCTCGAGTAGGAATGGAGGCTTTGTGCAATCCTGGGCCCATCTTGGTCAAAACATGGTTTTCCACACTTGGTGACACTCTTCTATCAACAAGACTCGAAATCCTACACAATCAATCTGAAGCCTATTACTTCCGATTCATTATATATTCATTCCTACAAATATTAAACTACCAGATAATTTAGCTAGAAAGAGGGTTTTTGACCCCAAAATGCAAAAGGAAGCTGAAAAGTTTCAGTTTCAAAGGAAACTGGATAATTCTTTTCCCAAAGTCCTTTTATTTTTGGCCTTTGATCTTTTTATCCCTTAAAAGAGAAGAAAAGGGTAGCATAATCTATAGCATTTTAGGAATAATCTTGATCCACCTTGAAAATTTACCTATACAAGATACATTTTTTATAAATGGGTTGCGTCCAAAATTTACTGCTTTACAAAATGAATGACCTAGAAATTCTCTAGCCCTTTTTGTTTGTCAGCTATTAGCAAAGAAGCGGCATGACGCAACTTTTAGCTAGGATAGGCTTGGGGCATCTATACAAGGCAAAGCGCCTTCCCGCTACACAGCTATTACTTAGCTAAACAGAAAACCCCCATGTCCTTATTTACTAGCATGTGGTCATTATAAACACGAAACTTGCTTAATTGAATACCAGACAGAGACACAGGACTTACTCCCGGCTGTAGATCAGACATTCTGTAATGAACTATTTAATGTGAAGCGTCGAAACGCCACATTTAACTGCATATCCCCTGAACATGCAACATAATCCACTATTAATTTAGATTCTAGGATGGAGGGTGGAATGACGCGGATTACCATGAATGAATTAGTACTTGTGAAGTGCATTTTAACTTTCCTTTGTTGTGTACCTGTCTCAGCTAAATCCATTGAGATGCTATGCGTTGTACCGTAGGAAAATCACCCTTCCTTCACTTTGCGGTACCATATAGCTGTCAATAAAGTGAAGTCTATTCTGGAATCCATACTCGTTCCTTGGAATGCAGTGACGATGATTTGCTCAATATTCATACTCTTGGATTATTGGTAGCGAAATTGCTGACAATCTTCTCAATGTGCAAACTATTGGAAACAGAGTGCTTTGAACGCTACTTGGGCAAAAGAAAGCTGCTTTTAGCAATTAAAGGCCATGAGTAATGAGCAAGCAAAGCTGGAAGAGAAAACAACGGCTTTTAACGATGTGAATAGCTTTATCAATGTCGAGCTTCGAACTTTCAAAAAATTTTTTGTTGAGCGTTGACATTGTCGACAATAAAGGACTTCGCCATCTGAAGAATTTGCTTCCTCATGAGCTTATCCCATATACACCTTCTAAATTCCAACAAAAAACCATTCCTGGGAAGGTTGTTCTTCGATCAAAACGAAGCCATCTCTTCTGAGTACTTGAAAACAAAAAGCAGATTGAGCAAGTGGCCCGTTAACCTCAATACTATCAGCGACTTGACTCGTTCAAGTGTGTTAGACGTGATGCCACAACTAAGAAGCCACCCAGCAACTGAATCCGAAAGCACTGAGACCTTTAGGAATCGGATATTTTCCACTCTTGTATCTTCTTATAGTGACGTTAAAGCAATTACACGTCCTTACAGACAGATATGACAGAATATTTGGTGACTCTGGAGAAAAAGGCGATATAATCTGCTCGAAGAACTGTGGGGGTTGCCACAGGGAGCAAGGATCTCAAAACAAACTAGCAGTATCTCTCGGAAAACAGTCAAAGCTAGAGGATTGGATTTACTGCTAACGAATTCTGAGGCAAAGGTAAGAGTGATTGAGCCTTTATTTCATGAATTCGAAAACTTAGTCTATGCACTTAGAAAAAGTGGAAGTACCGATATCTTTATTCAAGCTTTAATTTCACGCTATTTTTTTTTAACAGCGTTTGAGTTCTACCCGCGAAGAGGCTGACGCTAGAGTTCTGTTGCACACATTGGACTGTTTGAAGAGGGGCACCCATATTGCAGATATCGACGCGATTGACACGGACATTGCTATCATTTACTGTATCATTATAAGCTACCCCTTGGATGTTATTCAAATTAGGAAAAACGGAAAGTCTTTGCCCAAATTCTTGAATATTTAGAGCCTATACATTAGATTTGCAGAGATTTACCAAAAGATTTAGTTCTATCAATGATTTCTTCTTCATATGCTTTCGGGCTGTGATACAAGGGGTTTATGCTCTCTAAAGAAAAAAGAAGGAGGGCTAGGGCTGTTGAGAAATGGGGTCACTAGAAAATATTGCTTTGCTGTTGCAAAAGACACAAAATCAAAGTTCCATATTTTTGTACAAAAAAAATTCTTTTATTTGCAAGAAAGTAAATGTCGTCGCATACAGTCTATGCCTATTTACCTCTCTTAATGACTTGCAAGCACATTCATACCCCCAAAAGCGGAAGCTCAAGCATTTTCTATCCTCTGAAACAACTTTTGAGTGTCAAGTCTAAGCACGTTTACCTCCATTTGGATTTATTTTTAAAAGCAAGGCCGCAGTTCCTAGATTCCCTACAGTTTGGCTGGAAATTTCAGGATGGTAAGGTTATAGCCGTTTTTTTCACCCATTCCGAGACGTTACCAGATTCTACGATGACAATCAGATCTGATTACTGCTTGTGAAATCGATGACAAAAATTGTTCATGTGGGGAAAATATACCTTATGATTTACTTTCTGGATCTAGGGGGAAATGTTTGAATGCTTCCTCTATGTAATACAAATAATTTTTCTGTAGTTCTATAATTTTTGTAGTTTCTTCTATCTGTAACTCAGACTCAGATGGACAAATGTTATAAGCTGAGCTGGTATCTTTTAGAGTATTTTATTAACAAGTGCATAACATGAAATACTTAGCAGTTATTATTAGAAAAGCATATCTGTCTTTTTTTTCTTTTCTTTTTTTTTGTTCATATTATTATTATTTTTACTTAGGTATGTAAAGATGGTTATCTTCAAGGTAGAGAGCGTAAATACCTGAGTTCGTGTAAGGCAAAACTATTCGTTACTCGTCAAAATATGCGAATGTTAGAGAAATACGTGATTTTTTTTTTATGAGAGCAAATGATAAAAACAAAGGCAAGTTTCAAGGTCATCAGCAATAAGCCCTATAGTACACCGACTGCATTAATAACCAGTAGAATTAATTACCATAGGCTATGTGATTATTGTTGAAAGTTCTATCAAAATTGCTTTTGACCCTTGTCTATTCGAAAACATTCAGAGTCATTTAGTTTCTCTCCGGAGGCTCCAGAATCGAGGAATGAGTGAATTGCAGTAATATTTTTAATTTCCGTTTATGTCTTCCATCCTCTTCCAATTTACTTTTTACAGTATTATGTCCGTATATCTCTTAAGTGCCCTCACTGCCTGGCAAGTAGGCCTAGTGTTATAATTCTATATTGTTCTTTGTATAATCTGGATATATAAAACAGATTATTGTCAAATTTAAACGACTAGCCCCCCCCCCCCGGATAAGTATATAACGCCCATATTTGTAATCGGTGCTATCAATTGCCTCCTATTCATTTGTCAAACCTTCTACTGCTCACTGGCCACCTACCAGTCAAATTTTCGGTGAGTGGCTCCATGGTTACATGCAGTAATAACATAGAGGTAACATTTCTTCCAATGCAACAAATGATAGTTGAAAACACAAAGCCACTAAATTTAAAACCCAACGAAAAGACTAGACTACAGCATAAATAATCCACAAGCCGAAAAATTTTCTAAAAGAAAAGTAAGTTCACATTTTGTATTAATTATTTGTTAATATATATCAAGAAACAATAAAATCTAATACACAAAAGCTAATCAACAAGTGGCATATATCTGACCTATGATTAATTTATTTTATTCTTCGTGTATTCATAGAGATTTCTCAGTTCTTTCACCGTTCTTTTCCTCTTTTGTTTTGGGTCTGCAACGTTAATGAAGCAAGCCGCCAGACTCAGCTTCTAGACCGATTTCTAAGAATCAATAACCGGATATTGAAGCCGGACGGGAGTGCCACCGTATTGAAGGACAGTAATAAATTAAGCACCATCAGAATAGATGACGACCTTCCAAACAGAACGACAGAAGAGTGACATAAATGCGAACATTGTGGAAATAAACGAGACTTTAACAAAACTATTTTCTTTTTTCTTCTGTATAAAGATAGTGATTTAAGAACACCGTAAAGAAATTCATATTGTAACTTAGTTATAGAAATATAATAGGGTATGATTCCAAAACAGGCCTTTTTCTTTTTGTTTTGAAATCCAGTCCGACATTTTGGCTTCCATTTACGACTCTACAGGGATTTCCGTCCCTAAGGTTAGTCTCAAATGCTCAAAGAGAGCCAGAGAAATGTGACACAATCCTATCACAGGAAAAAACAAGCTTTTTTCCTTTCTTACAGAAATATCTTAGAGTAGTTTTCATGAAGAGATCTTTACAGCATTATTGTACATTTTCGGAGACTAATACAAAAGAAAGCAATTTGAGGCAGGCTTTTAGTGGAAAGTCTAACGACAAACTCTTTCTTTCATTTTCGAATCCCAAATAAACAAATTAGAGACATCTTTGGGTATCAACTAGGCGCATAAAAATAATAATGACATTTTTAAAAAGGGAAAGGAGGTCCTGCTCTTTATGTGTCAAATAATATTGTATATTTCATCCGTAAGCTTCTTTTTCGAAAAGCGGACGGGTTTTTGAGTCGCTGTTTATAGAAACTTCAGTCTCAGGAGGAAAAAATGTTGATGATTGGGGTTTGCCGCACTCCAAATGGTTCTATTACAGATTTCTTACAGAATTTTAACGAAAGAACGGGGTTGATCCAAAATCAACAATATGATGGGGTTATCACGGGCGATTCCAATTCAAGTCTTTTGGGTGATTCTTCAGCGTCATTAGACTTTCTCACTAGAATTCACGCTACTGCCGGCTTTTATACCTAATAGAGTAGCTGAGACAACAGTTACTGGTATGCGACATTTCGTATGAGAAACAAGAGAAAATATAATAAAATTAAATAACCGAGAAAACGGTAACATGAGCTAGTGGATAGAAAAGAAGAGAAAAAGAAGCAAAAAGGACAAAAACAGATATTTCGGCAAGGACCTCCGCCAATCTGTCTTCACTGCAAAAAAAAAAAAAAAAAAAAAGAGAACAAAAACTAACATCTTGAAATAAAATCAAACAGAGGAGATGAGACACTGAATGGAAAAAAAGCCAGAATAAATAAAAGGTCATTCACGAATTAGATTGAGCAAGAATTCTCTTCCTAGCGATTGACTTAGTTTGCATACTAACACAATTTTGATTAGAGGAGCAGTCAGATGATCTCAATTTAAGCTGAAGAAAATGAATATTTTAATATTAAGTTTTTGTAAATTGACTTTACAGGAATATCTCCAGTATCAATATTTAAAGCAAGATCTCAATGCATTTTCTAATTTCAATTGTCTCTATGAAAGATTGTCGTAAACCATTTTCTGTGGATATTAAAGTTACCTCATCAAAAAGAACAAAATGATTTAGATTTCAAAAATCTTGATGCCTAAGGTAGAATCATAACCATCGTTTTTAATTTCATATCTAATAGATCTATTGATTGAAATATTGTGTTCATGTAGTCGTTCCCCCAACTATTAACGGTTCCTTCCAAATCAAAACTTTCCACAAGAACAAGGGACTGTAAACACCACTGCCCAGTATAGGGTCAGTTTTATCCTTTCCAGAATTGAAAAACGTTCAACCTTTAGTTCATTTTTGAAAGAAACAGAGAGATTATGTTTGTTTATGAATCACGAATTATGTTTGTTCTCTGTTGCGAGTTCTCAGCAAGATTTGAAATAAAACAAAGAACTTTTCTATCGAGACTCCAAAGTTTTCTTAAATTAGATCAGTTCCTTCACGAATATCAGTTTCGGTTTTGTGCTGATGATTCAAATTAGCACATATGTACTTTACTTTCATACAGCCTTAGAATTTGTGTTAGTTCCAGTTGCTTTATTTTTGGATGTAAAAAAAGGCAATCAATTCCTCAACAAGCGGCATTCTTCTAGGAAAACTTGGCCACATCAGAGTGCGAACATCGAGTCACTCTTGGTTCCGTTCACAGTTTTTAAGTATGAAGACTTTTGCAGGCAAGAACCGTCTAAATGCTAGGTCCACCCCTCTCATGCTGGTGAACCAAGATTCCGCTCAAGGTCTGACGATAGCCTTGTTGCATTCGCAGATGACAGTACTTTATCTACCGGAGTATTAAACCAAGCTTTGCTGAAGACCGACTCCTCGCTTTATTAAGGAGAGTTCTTCCATTGTTTGATGTGATCTTAATGTTTCCAAGTTTAAGTTCTGTGTTTTTTTTTTTCTGGAGTCTCTACAGCTCGTCCGAATATTCATTTGACACAAACTTTACGCGGTACTCTCTTTAGATCTAAAAGTGGTTATGTCCGATTTCTTGGAATTCGTAATAAAAATTTGTTTTAGAATTTCAATGGTAATGTAATAAAACTCAAAATTCTTAGGAGTAAAGACATTTTGTGTCAGCTGAAGCACACATCAGTAGTATCCTAGGTGCTGATCCGGAAATTACATGAAACAGTACAAGATAATAGTGTATACAATATGAATGGTACATGGAATTACGCAAGAAAAACCCATGCCTTTGACACTGTATTTAGACATGCGCATTTTAAAAGTTGGCATCTGTGTCCAATCCTGTTAGCAAGAGTGACAATTTCCAGACAACATTGGCATGCGTCTTATCGGGATTAAGAAAACAAAGGATGGAAATGTGTGATTCAATACACCTTGACAAAAGAATTTTTTCTGATAAAGAAAAAGGGTTTACCATTTGTGAATACTTCGATATGTACTGCATAATACACAAGTGATGTTTGGACAGTGTTGTCAATTTAAAATAGTTTAACGTTATACTATACGAAGAAATTGATACTAAGAGGGGTGTAGATGACAACAAAAGAATTGTAATAACGGATAGCTTTACTTCTTCGATGTGTTCCATATAATACATAAGTGGTGAGGTGATGGCAGAAGGATCTCTTAGAGTACTTATAGTGTTGTACGGTGGGCCGAGCTGCTAGCGAAAACCCCGTCTGGATGAGTTGAAATAAAAAATTTTAACAAGAAATGGCTGAAAAGTGTTTCGAGGGAGATGGGTTGATTGTGTACTGTATAATACACAAGTGATGTTTGGACAGTATTGTCAATCTAAAATAGTTTAACGTTATACTATACGAAGAAGTTGATACTAAGAGGGGTATATATGACAAGAAAAGAATTGTAATAACGGATAGCTTTACTTCTTCGATGTGTTCCATATAATACATAAGTGGTGGGGTGATGGCAGAAGGATCTGTTAGAGTACTTATAGTGCTGTACGGTGGGCCGAGCTGCTAGCGAAAACCCCGTCTGGATGAGTTGAAATAAACAATTTTTAACAAGAAATGGCTGAAAAGTGTTTAGGGGGAGATGGGTTGATTGTGTACTGTATAATACACTAGTGATGTTTGGACAGTGTTGTCAATTTAAAATAGTTTAACGTTATACTATACGAAGAAGTTGATACTAAGAGGGGTGT
>JAQQPU010018868.1:0-17053 GCA_029168905.1 Artemia sp. Kazakhstan ARC1039
AGTGCAATAGGATCATGGACTGAATGCCCACATAAATTCGAGATGTTTGGACTTTCATCTCTTGTGTGCAAAGTAAACGGTATCCCACTCTACAATCTATCTTTTGATAAATCCTATAGAACATTGTACGAGTTGACCATGCAAACCCTAGATCATGACTCTCAACTATTTGAAAATGGTATAACCGAAGATATGTTTGCTAAAACACATGGTATCATTGTACTGGATTTGTCTGGCACGCAGGATATGAGTATAGTACGTACGGGGAGTGTGCGTTTAGAGTGTACATTTGCCGACCCATTGGCTGAGAGTATTGCACTAATCTCACTAAATCAATATGAAACCTATTGGGAAATCACTCCCAAAGGCAGTGTTCTACTAGACTTGGCGCCATGAACACCAGTCAAATAATCAATGTATTTAATATGGACCCCTACATGTCCCAGTACAAATCCTATTGTCTGCCCTCGGACTTTCTTGGAAAAATTCAAAGTGTCAACAATACCTTGATTATTGTTAATAGCAGTCCGTCGACTGTGCTGATGGGTCATTGGCTCTGCATCTTTCAAACAATGAAGACGATTGAATTTTTTGATCCTCTTGGTCTACCCTATACATTCTACACACCCCACATCAGCAACTATATTGAGAGCAGTGGGAAAACTATTATTCAAAATCGGAAGAGGGTGCAGGATCTAACGACTAAAAGCTGTGGCTTCCATGCACTACTATATTTTGTGTTCCGATGTCGTGGTTATACTTACAAGCAGTTTCTCCACATTTATGTTGACAATCCTCGTCTGAATGACTTTCTAGTGGAAAATATCCTCTCAGACCTATACAGTATTGATTTCAGTGCCCTAAGAGTAAAGTGCTTAAAAAATGTTTGTGAATTTGTTTATTAATAAAATGCATATATATACAACAATGTCTTTAAATCTTCACTTTAGATTTCTTCATCGATGTATAGGCAACTGTCGTGAACCACTAATGCCGGTAAATCATTTGGATTCACTGTATATTGATATTGATTGACTGCAAAGTCAGGGTCACATTTTCTACAGTACAATGTAACTTCACTCTTGTCATATCTCTTTGTATAGTCAATGATACTATTTGCATTCATATTATGAAATTCATGAGTTTCAATCTGTCTATTTGAAGCAATATCACATACAGTGTTTTCAAGTGGTGAATCACATTCGGTAACTGCCAAATAAAAATCACTTGGTTTATAGTCATAGTAGGCAGTGTCGTCACAACGATGACGTAGAAACCAAATTGTCTTGTTAGCCCAACAGTTGAATCGTAGACCAGATTCCTCTTCCCAGAATAATTTAAATCCACAACGATACCAATCTCGTAGAAATAAACTAAAATCACGTTTAGGATTCTTTCCAATTATAGCGGGGTAAGTATTCTCCCACTGATCACATTTATCATGGTGGCAATTGGAGCACAGGTGCCCTCTAGGGTGAGAGTCACACACCTCCTCAAGACATGAATTACATCCTTTAATTTGTACTGCATAGCCTCTATGTAATTTACATGGATTACATAATTTACACTTTTCACTATAGTCATCAATAATTGTACAATTCTCACATTGAGTCTAACTGCCAAGAGTGTACATGCACAATGGACATATATAGAACATTTTTCGGTTTCCGATGTCAACTCACTCACAGCTAAAACGAAACTGATCGTCTTCGCTCGATAAATTCAAAGTGTAGGAACGGGGAGAGGAGTAGCTCTGTAACGTTACCTCTTTCGAATGGTGGAGCCATCTACATTGAATCCATTGGCAATGTTTTCAAAAGTATATCCACAATATGATTCTGCTTTGTTCCAATTAATATATCAATAAATTGACTATAAGCATTTGAGTCACATTTTAAAAGTTTCATACAATAGTCCAATGGGGGAGAATCACTCCTCATTATATTGTCAAGTGTTCCCTGACAAGAGAATATCCTGCGTTTAAGAGATAACTCGAGAAAATCATCATCCAAAATCAAATGTTTTTCCATAAACACTAGATTTGATCTAATTCTCTCTTTCTCAAATTTATTCATTTTTCAATCCTTTCACTCTGACTGCTGACTCTAGACTGACCCTGATTCGCTAGCCTAACCTAACCAGAAAAGAAAGGGAACATTTTCGATTTCAAAACAATTTTATTGAATAATTACAACAACATTAATAATACAGAGCATGTACAATTAGCGATACTGTTTATTGTCTTCAATATGTTTCACCAATGCACTTAAAGCACATTCAAGTCTATTCGCATGTGCTATATCAACTTTAGCGGCAAAACATAATTGATCCTCCATTTTAAATTTGCTCAAGGATATCACATATCTTGCATATACTGCATCCCATTCCAGACAAAGCCGTGATCCTTTCGTGATTTCCACCGCAATGTTTGGTGCTCTTGTATTATTATCATCAACTCCACTATCAACTTCTAATAGGGTAAACATTCCACTCATCGCCATCAACACAAATATATATCCAAATGAGTAAAGTCAAAACTGTTCTCACTCCTTTGAATTCTATTCACAGACTAATAAAACTTTAGCAAAAAACCCTTTCCTTATATTCCCTCCACCGCTAATATGTAAGCATGCCCTCTGATTGGCTGAGAAGGAGGATGTATCCGACTCGCTGATTGGCTGAGAAGGAAACACGTGATCTAACTGTTTCCGGGAAACTCATAACATTTGCATCGACCATGTACATGTCCAAAACAACAACAAATGTTGTTTTCTATTTCGGGAAACTCATAACATTCGCTGAGAGCGTACACTTACAACAACAACAACATCGACCTTGACATTCGCTGAGAGCGTGCACTTACAACAACAACAACAAATAAATCGACCTTGACATTCGCTGAGAGCGTGCACTTACAACAACAACAACAAATAAATCGACCTTGGAAAAAAGAGGTCATTGACCCCATTAACCACGTGTTCTCCCTAGGGACTCTATGCCCAAATTTGGTGTTAAAAAAAGTTGTAGGTGGCAGCAGGGGTGAATCGTCACGCTGGTACCCCCCCCCCTTCTACTCGGATTCGGGGCTTACGTGGGAGGATCTTGCCATAGAGGAAGTTTTCATTGGGGAAGAGACATTGCTGTGAAGGGGGCACCGGATTTCCCAGCATTATTTAAAAAAACGATTAGAAATTAAATAAAAAAAATTCAACTGAAAGTAAGGAGGAACATCAAAACTTTAAAACAAACATAAATTATTACGTTTATAATTGAATTCGCCCCCTAGTCATTACCTCGCTCTTTACACTAAATTTTTTTTTGTACTTTCATCAGAGCTATTTATTCTAATTAACGACATTTATGATTAAGAGGTCATTCTTAAAGAATTGGAACAAAATTTGAAATTTAGCATAAAGAGCGAGGTATTGACTAGGGGGCGAACCCGCTAATATGTGTAATAAAGATATACGAATATAGATGTTCGTTACGTTAGGTAACTCGTAAGTTACGTCAGATCAAAATTTCGGGAAAGCCATTTAGCCAAAAAAAAAAAATTAATATGCAAATTCTGTTTTAATTATTTGTGTACGGTGAGACAAAATCAAAGCTGCATTAATTCAAAAACGTTCAGAAATTCAATAAAAAAATAATTTTTTGTTAAATTAAAAGTAAGGAGTGACAATAAAACTTAAAACGAACAGAAATTATTCCGTATATGAAAGGGGCTGTCCCCTCCTCAACGCCTTGCTCTTTACGCTAAAGTTTGACTCTGTCTCACAACTTTATTTTTCAAAACAATAAAAAACTTTAGCATAAAGAGCGAGGCGTTGAGGGGGGGGACAGCCCCTTTCATATGCGGAATAAGTTGGAAGTTATTCCGTATATGAAAGGAGCTGCCCCCTCCTCAACCCTTCGCTCTTTACACTAAATTTTAATTGTTTTAAAAAATAAGAGTTGTGAGAAAGAGTCTAACTTTAGCGTAAAGAGAGAGGAGTTGAGGAGGGTACAGCTCCTTTCACATACGGAATAATTTCTGTTCGTTTTAAGTTTAGATACCGCTCCCTACTTTCAGTTTAAAAAACTTGTTTTTTTTTCATTTCATAAGAATAAAGGACAAAAACAAAAAGATTTACTTCGCAATCAAAAAGTGTTTCTTACAAAAGCTAGTTTTCGAACCTTACCTGTCAAAGCTATCATTGCCATGAATAGTGAATTACTTGATTGGCTAGCAACTTGCTGGACAGTTTTTCTGCTTTCTTCTATTAGGTTATTCCAAGCAACATCTAAATCACTCTGAACTTCCTTCAACATGGCATATTCATATTTTTCCAGAATTGAAATGCTTTTGGATAAATTTTGAAATTGGCTGAAATGGTCAAGATTGCAATTAATCAAAACATGGTTATTGTCTTAGCACTAAAGCACTTCAAGGAATAACTTTGAGTTCAATTTTTTCACTAGTGACACAACAAAAAAAGATTAAGCATTTTCTTTTTAATGGGTTCTTAAGGTTTGTTCCCCTTCTCCCCCTTACCCCAAAAAAATTATTAAGTACAGGGGTTTCCAATTGCCATAAATTTGAGAGGGGAGAGGGTCAATTTATTTTTCAAAATATAGGGGGATTTTGTTGTTTTTTCAATTTTGAACAAAAATATTAAGAGGGGTAATTTTAAGGAAAATACTAATAAAAAATTATTTTATAAGATTTAGAGGGGAAAATCAAAGGAGGCAACTGCTCCAAAGACCCGCCTTCCAATTTACGTGCCAATTTAATTATGTACTAGCTCTGCGCGTGCTGTTGTACAGACAGAAACATTGAATTTTTTCTTTCATTTAATACCACGCTCGTGCATACGCAGGAGAGAGAAGGCTTAGGTCGGTCATATAGTCTTAGTATGGGAGCTTTTTATCAAATATTGGTCCTGTTTCTGTTCTCCAGAAGAAAAAAAATCAAAAGCATAAGAGGAAAAATGGGACAAGAACAGATCACCTTTTTTTGTTTATCGGAAAAACGAAATTGGAGAAAATAGTAGGAGTAAGCAATGACCTTATTCCAGGTCCTACGGGGCCTGGAAATCAAGATTTTTTTTCTTTCAATATGTTTTTTTTTCTTCGAGACGTTTTTTTTCTTCAAAACATTTTCCTTCGAGACATTTTTTCTCCGAGACGCATTTTTTTCTCCGAGATGTTTTTTTTCGAGAAATTTTTTTCTTCGAGACGTTTTTTCTTCGAGACGTTTTTTCTTCGAGACTTTTTTTTTGATACGTTGATTTTTTCTTCGAGACGTTTCTTTTATTCAAAAAATTTGTCTTCAAGATGTTTCCCCTCGTGGTCTTCTTCAAGACGCTAGTCAAATGGGGAACACTGGAGGTAAAAAAAATTGAACCTATCCAAACAATTGTTTTCGCATGGCAACAACAAGTAAGTGGAAAAATCCTGACCAAACAGTTTAATTGATTTGAAGTCGCGGTTATTCTTACTCGATTATTCCTCTTCTCTCTAGAAGTAAAATGAGCATTGCCTTTATCGATCGTAAGTCAATTTTTTTTTGGAAGTGAGACAGTCATGGTAAAAAAATGTTCTACTTATCTCCAAAATGTTTGTATACATTGAGCAGCTAGCCATCCAGTGGAATTGTACTATTGTTGATGACTATGACGAATAGTGTAGATTATGCAATCTACGTAAATTACATAGAGGATATGCAGTGCAAATTAAAGACTGTAATTCCTGTCTTTAAGATGTATGTGACTCTCACAGTGGAGGTTTTCTATGCTCCAATTGCCAATATGATAAATGTCATCAATGGGAAAGTACTTACCCGGGTATAGTTGAAAAAACCCTAAGCGTGATTTCTGTTTACTTTTAAGAGACTGGTATCGTCAGGGGTTTTAAATTCTTTTTGGAGGAAGAACCTGGCCTGCGCTTCAATTGTTGGAAATACAAGAGAGTCTGGTTTCTACAACATCGATGTGAAGACAATGGCTTTTATGATTATAAACCCACTGATTTATATTTTGCTGTTAATGAAAGGGGTTCTTCGTGTGAGAGTACCGTGTTTGACATTGTTTCAAACAAGCAAATTGAAACACGTGAATTTTATAATATGAATCAGAATAGTATTATTGACTTCACAAAGACATAGAATAGAAGTGGAGTTACATTGTATTGTAGAAAATGTGACTCTGACTTCACATGGCAAGATCAGTAAAAGTTCAACCCCAATAATCTGCCTTCACTAATCGTTGTCGATGTTTACCTACACCTGGAAGAAGAAATCTAAAAGATGAAAACAAAGAGTTTTGTTGTACATATATGTTTTATTAATAAACAAATTCACAAAAATTATTAAAACACTTTATTCTTAGAGCACTGAAATCGATATTTTACAGGTAGGAAAGGGTATTTTACACTACGAAGTCATTCAATCGAGGATTTTCTTCATAAATGCTGAGAAATTCACTTTAGGTATAGCCACGATATATAAAAAAATGTATAGTAGTGCATGAAAACCAGAGCTTTTGTTTCATACTTCGCTCGAAGAAGTTTTCTATGTGGGGTGTGCAGAATACATATGGATGAAAGCCAAAACATTAAAATTTGTATGGGGAATTTGTCCATGATCCTATTGCACTAGCATTTTTTTAAAAGCAAAAGCAAGTTTTGAAGGAATTTCACCATGGATAAAAGAAGGGTCACTGTTGGTACATATACCCGAAGCAATATGTGTTTCATTCGTGATTGTAAGCGGAACGAGCAGTTTGATATTATTTCCACTAGCTCTTAATTTTTCAATTAACAAAATGCAACAGAACTCATGAACTATTTCTTTCTTTCATTAAGTATTGCTGAAGTGAGAGAGACTGTTGCATCAGGCGCAGTGGCAAGTACCTTACACAGAATAAAATTGGACGAGGCAAGTTGTAACATTATGTCAATCTTAACATTGGTAGGCATGCATTGGGGTATATTAATTATTTCATGATTTATTTTCTCAACTGAGTTTATATCACTAGTTGTCGTCTCTCTAAGTATAATGGTAATGTCAGTGTCCGTTTTATATTCATATCCAATGGCTAATCTCAAAAATTTTTATATAACTATGGAATAATCAACATGAATTGTGTGTAACTTGCATAGTTTGAAAGATTTTTGCTAGTGTTCACCAACATTCAATTTATGTAGACGCTTATTTGTCTAAACAAATTCTGAAGTACACAATTTTCAAAGGATTGTCCCTCAGCAGCACTTGGTTTTTCATTGTTAGACTTTTCACTGTCACATGCAAATCTATAAATGTGGAAGTCAAATCTATTAAATAGTCTTCACTGGCATAAATTTAAAAATGAATGTTTTCAGAGACCAGTGTTTGCGAATAGAACTCTTCATAGTAACCATGTTTTATACTTACATCAACATTTTCTGCACTGAAAAGATTTAATGATGAGGTGACTGAGGGATGGGACTCTGTGTCTGGTAAATATGCCGATTCTGTCTATGAAAAGAAATCATTTTTCAATCTAACATTTTGTCCTCTTGGTTTCTTTTTCTTCTTTGCCAAGAGTGATGTCTTTCGCTTCTGACCTGAGTAAAGACTAATGAGCGATGAGGTGTATCTCGACCTTTTCAAACCTTTTCCGCTTTGTTGTGATTTCAATCACACGCCGAGGGATCGCGCGCTGGAACTGAGATTTTGTTAAACACTTCCTTTAAAATCCTTCCCAGATCCCTAATCGTGTAAATAATTTCTTGGACCACACCGCTTTTCCATTTACAAAAATTAAACAAGAAAAACGGGTTTTAATTTCTATAAAGCAGTGAATACAAACCACTTAATTAAACAAAAATACTCCGAATATTTCGGCCCCACATCCGGGAGCCTTTCTCAAAGGAAAAAAAAATTTCTTATATCAAGACTAAAAACATACTAAACAAACAAAAGAAAAAATATAAATACGTAAATAGGAAAAGAAAACTCACATATTAAATAAACAATTCCATTCACTGGCGTATAAACAAAATCGAATGCTTATATTGATTGAAACACGCCTTCTCACAGAATATAAATGGAAATCTATCAAAAAATTAAAATATATTTATACTTAAACTAAAACAAAAAAGGTCAGCTAACCCCCGGCCCATAACCCCTAAATAGATCTCACAGGTTCATCACCCAATGTTTGAATTATAAATTGAACAGATTCGTTTGCTTGCAAACTTAGCTGCAGTTCGTTTACCTTCTGCATCTAAGCGATCTCAAGGACAAAAAATATTACAAGTTCGATTGATTATAACTGTATCAATAGAATTGAATTTCTGCCTTTTCACTTGCCTTTCATTGTAATATTGTTTGAGAAAAATGTCGAGTGTATATGGCCTCCTCGATGAACTTCCAGAGGACTGAGTTTGGACAGGTATCGATGGGGAAATTGATTATGAATCAACATGGTTTGATCTAAATCATGAATAAAAGCAGCACTATTTTTCAATATACAAAATCTCGAGATTAAAAGCCTAATAGTTCTTATTATTCATTCTGCCAATGCCACCTTTATTGGACTCTTACCATGGGCGCCCATATGGGGGGGCAGGGGGGGCTCTTGCCCCCCCTGGCTGAATGATACTGCCTTATTTTTATATTTTTGTTCTGAGATTTCTATTATATAGCATTAAAAGTAGCAATTAGACGAAGTTTGCCCCCCCCTGGAATTCAGCTTATGGGCGCCCATGACTCTGACTATGATAGATCATTGTGTTATATTTCAATAAAATATTTTTTAAATTTGTATTTAAAAAATCAATACCTTGATCTCTTTGAATTTTCCTTTAACAATCTTGTTCAAGGATTAATTCAATAACCTTAGCAACTTCACCTCCTTTCTTTGACTGCAATGTAATGGCACATGCATAGTGTCTAAAAACACTGATTGAAAGTAAAATATATTTGCGTGGACTATTGTGACGTCTTTGAACCTCCTCTAGAGTCAAAAGATCTACTTGTAATATATGCAATGGGAAAAAGGCTTTACCTTTTCGATAATGACTACTTAAAATACCTAGAATACCTACCTAGACTACCTAGAATGACTACTTAGATTATGATAATGACTCTATGATTTCAATGAAGAGTGTAACATGGCTCATTCTGTAAACACTCTGTCGCTAGCTTCTTTTGAAGTCCGGTGGCACGAGCAAGTGTAATGCGGGATCTTAAACTTCCCGCCTTGCCTATATTCTGATAAACAAGTTTCAAAACTTGAGCCACTTTGAACTAAAACGCGTAGTGAAGTGTCTACTACCATATTGCATATTAACAGGTGATGCACTGATATTAACACACCTTTACTTGGGACTTTTTAATATCAAATCATCATCGCCAATTGGTGTGCTAGTATTTTCCGAAAATTATTTAAAATTATCTGTTGATATTTAACTATATTCCTTTAATCGATATAAAATTTGTTTATTACCTGTTGGGGTTTCGCCCCTGTTTCTTTTCTTTTTCAATTAAATAACCTGTTTTTGTTTTCGTATTTACATTTGCTTAGATTTACCTATAGCGTAATTTTCAATGATAACTTAAAGTCTCGTTGCTAAGCTATATTTGTAATAAATAAGCTTTCAAGATAAATTCTATTTTTGTCTTCCTGACTTGGGCCATTGAAAGAGAATAGTTTTCAAAAGAAGCCAGGGATTCCAACTCCAACATATTGGATTGGTCCGTGCCATTCTGGGGTCCACCCCAGTGCAAGTTTTCCTTTTATGAAAATCGTGATTTTAAGTTAGTTTGTTGATAGACTTCAGAGTCTGTGTTACTATATACTATTGTGAGTTTTGTCAGATTTGACATTGGAAAATATAAGTAAGGTATTGTAAGCCGTGTAATATTAGTAAGTAAGCCGTGTGATATTATTTTTCCAGGCCCAGGCAGGGTAGGGAAAAGAGTTCGCGTGAAGAACCGGCACTAGTATATCAACAGGGGGCGTTTACCCTCCAAAGAGATAGCTAGAGATATTAGGGATGACCCAAGTGGTGGTACCCGTTGGCCAAGAGAGTTGGTCCGTTTGACTGTTCCATCACATTACCATACCTTGGATCGGGGTACACCGTGATAGGGTGTTAACATACTCTATATTTACATTTCGGTAGTGGTAGCCGCAAGGCATTCCATTACAATAGGGGTGCCAGTGTTGGTGCCATTACAATAGTGGTGGCAGCAACCAAAGGACCCATCAGTAGCACTTCTGGTAAAAGAATCTGCGTTTTCCGAAATAACGATTTAATTTAGCCTACACAGAAACCTATTGTAAGTATTATAATGGTAAGGTACGAGTGGCGCCACTTGTCACCACTTATTGGTGCAAACATGGTGCTACACCACTTACTGGAGGGAAAAGCCTCGCTGGCATCAAATATTCTAATGGAATGCCCACGCTTACCACAACGGTTCCGTAAATATAGAGTATGTTAATACCCAATTTACGATATACCCTGCTCCAGGGTATGATAACACGATCGAACGGTCAAACGGCCAATCTCTAGGCTAAGGGTGCACCCAACTTGGGTCACAAATAAATTCTCTAGCTTACTCCCTGGAGGGTAAACGGACCCCCCTGTAGACATGATAATTACGGTATTTCTCGTAACTCTTTTCCTACTACCAACAATATAACGTCAGCCCTTCTGTATAGGCTGCCAGCCCTACCAAGGCCAATCAAAAAGGTCAAAGATATAAAGAAAATATTTCTTATCTGTTTTCACTCTTCACTCTACTAAGAACTCAAGAAAGGAACGGAACTTCACTAAAAAACACTTACAATGAAACAATTACAATGATACTGCGCAAAGAACCTCTGCGCATGGAGGTTTGTATAGCTCTGACCAAAAGCAATGAATGGCCTAACCTAATTAAACTCCCAGCATCCTTTTAAGCTTTTCGGGCTGTAAATTTAAGCTGTATGAGTCATCGCTCACCTGGCTTTTTCAGACATTAGCTAATTAATGGATTCCTTCAGACATCTCATAATAAAAGCCTATCCCGGGGTTTAGATATTGAAATTGCAGATAAATAAAGTTAAATTTATAAAAAGGGCATGTTTCTGAAACAGAAGGAGCCAAAGGTTCCAACACATCCCTCCTAAGAAAAATGACCGCCACTGGGCAAAACTACTACCAAATTTATATCTTCTCTTATTTCTTCTTTTGTACCTCCCAACTGCAGCTACCCGTTGGCTTATGGATCCGCAACTACCATCCGCTTGGCTTAGTTCCGTTGCCCTTCCGTATCTCTGCCCAACTGTACAGCTCTCTTCATCAAGCTTGGGATTTCGCAAAAGGATGATACCACGCGATTTCTGGAACTTAGTCTTGGACAGCATGATTAAATAAAAAATTTCTTGCTCTCATGAAATTTACACATAGGAGAAGCGTAAAATAAAGTTCTGGCACACTCGATGATGCCAGCCATCATGTAAAATTGGCTAAACTAGCCTCTTAATTTCCATCGGTGGTAACAACACCACACCTCAATTAAAATTCAAATTACTCCTTGGCATAACTTGAAGTAATCCAAAGCCTAAAATACAAAGGCCAGTGAATACGATAGGGGTTCAGGGAAATGAAGTAAAATTTTGAGCGAACCATGAATCGCTTTTTTCTGGGACCCATCCCCTAAGATAATCGAATGAATAATGCTCGTCGATGCGGCCTGAAGATGAAATTGAAGACTGGAAAGGAAAGGCCTCGGTAAAGGGATCACAACTTATTCACGCAGTTGTGCATTGAGAAAAAGGGCTATGTTTCACGACTTCCCGCTGGGGACCTTCCCCTAGGGATTCCTCCCCCTCATAAAGGATCAAAATCTTTTTTTAGTTGATAAAACCAGTCTCAAATTCCTTCCCAAATTTCTTCAATCCAACCCAACATTCAGTACCTCCCAATCTTTCTGTAACCCGATGTTGTTAAGTCGATTCTATTTCATGATTATCTGTAGTTTCCCTTACTGAGTCAAGGGCCTATTCCTTCATCCTAAGTTTTTTCGTCTTAATGTAATTTTCCCAGCGGGTCTTGGGCCTCTTTGTCCCCCCTATAATTTATGTTAGTTAGGCACAGCCCATCTAATTTTTTATTTTACGCCACTGCAGGCTGAACCCAAAAATGTTGTCTCTTTTCATCTCTACTTTTCTCAATTTTGTCATTTGCGCAAAATAATAGATCGTCGTTAAATCTGAATTGGACTCCAGTGTCCACCATCTTTCACTGCATTTCTTTATTTTAATTCATTTCATTATCTAATTTCTCTTTTTTAGTTTTCTTTTCTCTTGCCGTAGTATTAAATAAATCGTCATGAAATCTGAATGGGACTCTAGTGTCCATCATCTCTAACTGCCTTTCTTTATTGTAGTTCCGCTTCGCATTTTTTCTCCCTTTTAGTTTTCTTTACTTTTACTGCAAAAACAAATATTTCGTTATCAAATGGGAACTGAATTACAACATTTTGTTTTTCGTATTGTACTAAAATTGCTTAAACTTTACGGGGGAAAGCGCGTACAATAAATTTCGTCTCCTTTTTCTCTGGCACAGTCACTTTATCTCCTTGATATATACTTGTCGGTATCTCATATTTGGTATAAGTGTTTTGGAGGTTTCTGTTTTCTAATTAAAATTTCGAAAAATCATTGTCGCGCGTCCTGTTTTCAATATTATGTGATCTTTTTACTTCCGCATCCCATTTTTGTGGATAATCAACAGCTAAATGAAGTTGAATTCATAAAAAGGGCATTTTTCTGACACAAAAGAGGCCAAAGGTCCCAACAGTAAGTACATATAAAAATTGCAGGAAAAAGACGAAATCAATTAAAAATTATGGACATCTGAATGTGCGTTGCCTAGTTAGATTAAAATAAAGTTTTACGATTTAATATCTCACACAGCTACGGGTGGATTTAGCCTAGAAGTAATAGGCTATAGAAATATCACGAAAATCTGAATTGGCGTTGCCTAGTTGGACTATAATAAAAATTTATGAATCAATATATCACGCAACTAAGTAGCTTGTGCAAAAATGAGCAAATTGAGACATAATAACTTATCATGAGATAGTACTGGAAGTATAGTGACCCTTTAAAGAAGTATTTGATGATTAGCTGTAGCTGAATTGTGAAATAATGTTAGCCAGAGACAAGATACACACTAGGTCGGGAAAAAACAAGCATGGATAGAATTAGACATGCATTCGAAAAAAGCTACCGCGGTGAACCAGAAACATTCGTATTCAGATTCACATTTGTATGAGACTCCCACTAGTATTACCCTAGTAAATTCACCATCAAGTGGAACCCTATATCTTTCAGGGTTGAAATAAACATTTCTGACACACAAGAAGGGGGGATCTTCCCAAGAAACTCAAAAATAGGACGATATCTGGTACAAACCGTAAATGGAGAAAAGAATAGACTGCAGACTCAAAAGAAAATATTCCCAGATAAGGAAGACCCATATAAAGAAAAAGATATGGGGGTAAAAAGAATACAATCGGGAATGAGCACACCCAGTAATATGCAAGGACATGAAATAGAAATAGAGGCCGTAATGCACGAAGAAGAATCACTATATGAAAATGCGAATAAAACAAAACCAACTTATCTCTCAGATGCTAAGCAAAATGAAGGGGAGTTTCGGGTAAGATAAAATACAGATAGAGAGTGAACAGACTCAGAAAACGAATTAAGAGGATATAATAACAGAAGAAACCAAAGTAGACCTATTAGTAGGAGAGTATGGAATCGAGATCCAGCAGACGTGGTTACCAGTACAATATTGGCAACAAAATTTTTTGGGAAGTTTGATCAGTTTCAAATTTATAAAAATGACTTTTAAATGATGCAAGTCTTGTACGATTTCCAATCAAATCTGACATCAAATTGATTAAATTGTAGTTGTTGCCGTGAAATATAACTTCATTCTTTTTACCATCAATTTGTGCATGTTCACTTTCCGCGAGACAGGTCAAGGTTCTTTTACATTGCTCACAAAACGACTGGGGTAATAGGTCTGCGAAACTTGTCAAAACTTGGTTGTGATGTTGAACATTCAGAATTGTCATGTGGCATGCAATCAACGATATTTACTTTGAAAAATACCATTTCAGCCATATCAGACAAGGTCTATATGTGCTCGGACAGAGTAAAGGTACGACCGAGTGGACACTACCTTACTTTGGACCGGGATTTATGTGTACAGTACATATACCATATCGGTTTGGAGAAAAATCAACAGTAGGTGGGAGAAAGGTGCATTTTTTCCATCCCAAAAGTTTTTTGTCAGTCCGCATCTCAGCAGTGTTTTCTTATGTTTGTCCCGTTTTTGCGTGAGGCAGAATTGTTTTTTTTTTAAAGTGTTTAATATCATACGACGAATTTACCTTCTCCCCATGCCCCGGAGCTGCCCCTTGGCCGCTGCAGTTGCCCACTGTTCCCTCCAGGGGGATCCAGTCGCACCCGGACGGCCACCAGAGTGACTGCCACGCCCCCTCCGGGGAGGATATTTCTGAAGTTCTTTTAACCACCAATTGCCTGTTTTTTTTTGTAAATATGTAGTTTAAAATTTTTTGTAGCGCATTTATTCTCATATAAGGAAATATCATTAAAGGAAATTTACAGCGAGAAGAGTAACATGTGTGAGTTTTAAGATCCTCTCAGATTGTTTGTTTGCGGGCAATCTCAGGATTGCAATCTCAGGATTGATTGTTTCAATGTCTGGCAAAATGACACATCAACAAAAAGAATTCAAAATCATAATAATTTTTTTTAATCCGGAAAATATCTATTATTGTTATAGCGTGTGACAAGAGTCCTATGATAAAATAAAGGCTGTTTCACCACGAACAAAATTCATAAGGGGACATGAAGTTTTTAATGTTACTGAACCAAACTCATGGTTGATTATTGAAGATTTAGCTGAATCCATTGAAGAATTGTCTCAGGAGATGCTGCAATTATTCACGGTCCGATCTCGTCATGAAAAAAATCAGTAGCCATCGTTCTCCAGAATCTCTTTGATTAGAGCAAATGTATGAGTATACGTACTTTGAATTGTACTTACTATATCATCTAAAGGGTTGTTTGTGGTTTAAGTTCCCTCATTACTTTAAACATAAAAATATGTCCCAGAGAACCGAAATTTATAATCTTGGCATACAACTAGGCTACAAATAAACCTTATGGTTACATTCTATTGCATCTCAATCAAAACACCGCCGAATTCACTGATACTTGACAATAAAGTTTCCATATATCTACCAGTAAACAGTAAAAAGGTCATTAGTTGCTATCATGACACTGAAGAAACTAAATAAAAACAGACATTTATTTTACGTCCTAAGTAATTCAAAGCCTGGGATTAGGAAGGCTATACTCGAACAAGATGTTGACAAAGAATTCATTAATCTTCTATCAGAGCTTTGTTTAAATTTAACTGAAGGGAATTTTCAATTGCCGCAAGCAGTTAAGCAAGGGAGAAAGCAATGTCTTTCACTTGTACGTGCCCTAGCATCCAAAAGTAAGGGAAAGGATTTTAAAAGAAAACGGCTTCTTCAGGCGGGCGGTAGCTTTTTTACATTACCAATTATTGCAGGACTTGTAAACAGTATTCTCTAAGAAATGGCTAAACCTTACATGCTGACACTAATAAAACTCGCCCTTTCACCAAAAGAGCACTTTGAAGACAATGCCAGTTAATTTGTTAACAATCAGATGGTTGTCGACAATGAAAAACTACTTTTTCTTCAAGATACCCTTTGACGAGTGGACAGGCATAAAGCCTATCGAAAGACCACTCAAGTATTTGAAGAATTCAAGCCCTGTGTAAAACGAATTTGTTTTACACCTTTCCACCCCTTCAAATATTCATATATTTTAAGAAATGATCCTTCTTCCCCCTCCCACCTCTTGAAACAAATTCCTTTTTAAATTTACTTATATTAACGTCAAAACGTTCAATAAATAGAACCACAGACCCACTCCCTTTTTATTATAGTTGTCTAATTTATTTAAAATACGACCCACCCATTCCAAAAATAAACCCTCAAAATTATGCAGGTCTGGGTGAAGTTTTTGCATTTCAGTTTGCGCATAACGTGAATACACTTCACCTGACTTTTCATTTAAATCAAACAATTTCTGAGATGGATGCTTTAATAGTATCCCTCCCTCTCCCCCTCCGCCGAATCTGTCTTTCAAGAAGGGTTCTAATCTCGCCTGCATAGGAATGCACTACGTCTGTAGGATCCGAAAAGATACTTCCACCAATAAGTGAGTTAAAGTGGTCTCCAAACTCAGACCTAATGATATAAACATTACGCAAGGCAAAATTAGACTAGTAAAAATCCAGCAATAGAGGGGGTGAAGCACTACCACTTTTTCCTACTCTCCCTGCTACCCCTCCTCTCGGTGACTGTGAGCGTTGAGGAAGAGTGGTTTCTCCCTGGTCTGCCTGCACTTTTTCGGGATCGTTGGGTGTTATTTGGTCTCCCACTCATTAATATGCCTTGCCAAGCCCAAGCTAAGCAATGAGACCATCTAAATCAAAGATGGAGGGAGCTACACTGTTTGAGTAGAGGTCTTTTTACCATTTCTATGGAAGCTATAGGAAAACATTTCTATGGAAGCTCTACACCTTTTCAAAGAGAGTGAGTATCCTCTCACATGGCCTTACATTTCTATGGAAGCTATAGGAAAACATTTCCATGGAAGCTCTACGCCTTTTCAAAGAGATTCAGAACTCCCTCACACAGTTTGACGTGCAAATTGCCAAAAAAATTAAGTTTTGAGGAGATTACGTTCCTTGGCACCTTTTCATGTTTTCAATCAGATGGGTTTTGAAAGCACAGTGTGTACATGTGTGTAGGCTCTGTTATTTAAAAAATTGGACGCTACAATCAGAATTCTTTGATTGACATTTGCAAAAAAGGGTTTAGCATTTGCAAATTTGATCCTATTAAGGTGGAAAAGAAAGAGTTTAGCATTTGCGAATACTTCAGAGCCGACTTGCTAGC
>JAQQPU010018870.1:0-12765 GCA_029168905.1 Artemia sp. Kazakhstan ARC1039
TATATATATATATATATAGACACTGTAATTTTCTAGATCTCTAATGAGAGCTCTTTATTACGGCGCATATTCCTTGAGTTTTTTTTAAACCTAAAAGTTTTTACTGGTACTGGTAGCCACCGCATTATCCTATATGTTGTTTATGATAACATAAAAATGTGTCTTGACAATTTCGCACAACCATCAAATTGCGCTTGATGAATATACTTCCACCTAAAAGGTGTGAGAAAAGGGTGGGGGGAGGTGTAAAAATGGGATAGACTACAGAAAACTATAATCATTCAGTAAGGCTTTGACGCTGACTGATATTTAACCTCATGAGGAATTTTTATAAGGAAAACACAGTTTTACATTCTGAGTCCCATATAAGCCCCCAAAACTCATTTCTTCTTTCTGCTTGCTATTTTTTAAGGCTTGAAATGTACACGTCAATTGAAATTGTACATGTTTTTTGTTTTGTTATTAAATCAGAAGTCTTCACATCTTTGGTCATTTTCTGTTTATCCCTTGTTTGTAGTTGTGTGTGTGTTTTTATTTCTGTTATTTCTTCTTTTTTTTTCTGGGCTCTGCCCAGATTTTTGTGATAGGTTATAAATAAAATGATTGATGATTGATTGATGAAATAAAAAAAAAAAAAATCAGCTCAATGTAAGAGCAACATTAAAACATAAAAAGAACAGAAATTATTACGTATATGATGGGGGTTTCCCCTCCTCAACACTTCGCTCTTTACGTTAAAATCTTTCAGGACTCTTAAAAAGTTATTTATTGTTCTAATTAGAAGACCTTTGTCTTTCATGAGTGGTTTTTAAAGAACTGGGAGGAAAATTAAACTTTAGAGTAAAGAGCAAAGCCTTGAGTAGGGGGAAACCCTCTCATATACGTAATAATTTTTGTTCGTTTTAAGTTTTAATGTTGCTCCTTACTTTGAGCTGAAAAAACATGTTTTTTTTTTATTTAATTTCTGATCGTTTTAAATAACGCCAGGAAATCTGGCGGAAATATCCCCTTCCCCATGAAAATATCCTCTGGACAATTAAATCCTGGTGACAATTTACCCCGGACAACTACCCTTAACTTATCCACGCGTAAAATTAAGCCGTTAAAGAGAAAGCAAGACATATAAAGAAATTTCGTATAAGAACTCTGGCGAATTCCCCCAGTATAAAATTTCCCCTGAAAAGTTCACCCCCTGGAAACTTCCATCTCCTTGGTAAATTCTCTCCGTGCAAAAATCACCCAGCAGAAAATTCGTCCTCTCTTCCCCACCTGAAAAATGCGTGCATACTTCCCAATAATAAATACTAAACGTAAACAATAGGCAAATTTTATAACTTATGATCAGATGATTTTGGGAAAAATATTGGCGTGGGAGGCGATGGCGTAAAGAGTAAGGCCTTGAGGAGGGGAAAAATCTCCTCATATACATAATTATTTGTCCTCGTTTTAAGTTTTAATATTGCTCCTTACTTCGACCTGAAAAAACTTGTTTTTTCTATTTAATTTCAGGTCGTTTCAAACAACGCCAGGAAATCTGGCGGAAAAAATCCCCCTCCCCATGGAAACATCCTCCGGACAATTCAATCTTGGTGAAAGTTTACCTTGGACAATAGCCCTTAACTTATCCACGCGTAAAACTGAGTCATTAAAGAGAAAGCAAGCCATATAAAGAAATTTCGTATAAGAATTCTGGCGAATTCCCTCAGTATAAAATTTCCCCTGAAAAGTTCACCGCCTGGAAATTTCCATCTCCTTGATAAATTCTCTCCGTGCACAATCCCCCCCCAAGCAGTAAATTCGTCCTCTCCTCCCCACCTGAAAAATGCATGCATACTTCTCAATGACAAATACTATACGCAAACAATAGGCAAATTTTATAACTTAAAGACATTTCCCCAGGGTCTGTGGGGGGTCATGTTATCTTCAGATATATTTATTGGGCCTTTCAACTATGCTGAACAAAATAGTTATCTCCAAATTTTGATCGGATGATTTTTGGGAAAAAAGTGGCGTAGTGGCCCTCCAAATTTTTTGGTCATTTAAAAAGGACACTAGAAGCTTTAATTTTCGTTAGAATGAGCCCTCTCCCGATGTTCTAGGCCCACTGGGTCGAACATGATCACCCCTGAAAAAAAACACGCATCCGTGATTTTTCTTCTAGCAAATAATACAAAATTTCACAGTTTTGCCGATAGAGATTGAAACCTCTACAGTAGGGTTCTCTGATACGCTGAATCTGATGGTGTTATTTTCATTCAGATTCTATGAATTTTTGGGGATGTTTTCCTTTTTTATCAAAAATCAGGCAAATTTTCTCAGGCTGGTAACCTTTGATGGGTACAGCAAAACTTAATGAAACTTATATATTTGAAATCAGGATAAAAAACCAATTTTTTTGCTATAACTATTGGCATCAAAATTCCGTTTTTTTTTTATAGTTTCGGTCGCTATTGAGCCGGGTCTTTCCTTACTTCTTACTTCTAATCTAACAGTTCGTTACAGATTAAATTTCACAACTAAAGTTTTTCTGTTTTCTTTAGAAATCAAAGATTGGGTGTACTTCAGATATTAAAAAAATGGACATGGGCCTTTGGCAAGTCAATTTACATGACGTCATCACAAATCAATTTTCTAAATTGATAGATAAAATTAAGAATGATATTGAATGACGTCAGCCTAGCTGTATACCAAACGTCATAAATGACGTCACTTCTTGCATATAAGTGACTGTTTCCTGTGATTTTCTTATTAGTTAATCTATATCAAAAAATTCAAAATGAGTGTTGACCCAGACCTCAGAAATTATGTTCTCTTGGCTCTTAAAAAGAAGAGCAAAGGATCTGAACAGTTTCGGGAGCTAATAGAAAGTCATGGCAGGCTGTCTGACATCAGCGCAAGTTTAAAAACTGAAAACCTCCAGTTAACAGTTCAGAATGAAAGGTTGCGACAAGAAAATTTAGATCTCCAAACACGATCTACAGGAGCTCCAGATGGAAAGTCTAGCGAAAGGGTTCAGGCATTGGAACAAAAGTTATATGCTTTACAAGAGGAGGTGACTGATTTGCATAGAAAAAAAGGTGAACATTCTCAACAGGTTCTGGATCTCAATGCGAAGCTTATCGAAAAAGAAAAAGAAGTGGTGACAAAAGAGAACAGATTTTCTGAACTTCAACAGCTTTACGTCAGAGCTGTGAGAGACTTGTCGGACACCAAAAGCAAAGTAGAGGAGCTTACTGCTTCAAACGAATTGATTCGTGATGAATATAATGCTTTGCATTTAGCTTATGGGTCTATGGAAAAGCTTTTACGAAAACTGCAGGAAGAAAATCAAAATCTAGTTGAGCAGCTGATTGAAATTAAAAACCGAGATGCAGACTATTTAAATGCAGAGAATGACCAATTCATAAGGACACATCATGCTAAGGTACGACGTGAACTAGAAGAGGCAGTGAAAGAACAAGCGACACCTATCCCAGCTGATAGTGTTATGTTTCCCGTCTTTCTTCCTGCCACAAGTTTACCAGATCAAGCCTTCAGGAAATTTGATGCGCATGACGGTGAGGTGACAGCAGTTAAATGGAGCCCAAACGGGAGATGGCTGACCACTGGAGGCTCAGATAGGAAAGTGAAGCTGTGGGATTTTAAGCCAGGGGCTTTTGAATGCAAGTACACTTTGACTGGAAGCGATGCAAGTGTGATGAGCATTGATTTTGACTCAACTGGCACTCTGTTAATCGCTGGATCGAATGATTACGCCTGTCGTGTTTGGACTGTCGATGGTGGTAGACTTAGACATACATTAACTGGTCACACGAACAAAGTCTTATCTGCCCGTTTCTTTGGTGACCCTACCAAAGCTGTTTCTGGTAGCCACGATAGAACAATCCGAATCTGGGATCTGAGACAGAAATCATGTATAAGCACAAAGCTCACCGTGTCCATCTGTAACGACATCGCAGTGCTTGTCGGTGGAACCATTGTTTCTGGACATTTCGATAAAAAGATCCGTTTCTGGGATGAAAGAACAGATGCTAGCCATAATGATATTCTTCTGGCTGGGAAAGTCACGTCATTAGATGTCTCAAAAGACAGCAATACAATCTTGGCCTGTACTAGGAATGATGAGCTCTGCATGATAGACGTTAGACAATATAAAGTAGTGGCTACATTCACGGATGATAGACTGAAAGTTGGTTTTGATTGGTCGAGAGCCTGCTTTAGCTCCAGTGGTCAGCAGGTGACTGTTGGAGGCGCAGACGGGTCTGTGTTTATCTGGGACACAACATCTGGAACATTAGAAAGATATCTAAAGGAACACCAGAGTTCTATTGAGGCGGTAGCCTGGCATCCTTACGAAAATACATTTGTTAGTGTGGAGAAAAGTAAAAAGGTTATACTGTGGACCTCCACCGGGAAATAAAGCAAACATTTGTGGTGAATTTTCTGCTCTTTTATACCTTGTGCGTTCTTGATTTTTGAAATAAATATTCAGAAATGGCAGTGTGAAGTCGCAGCCTCGGTGTCCCTCGGCATTTACCGGCAATGGAAGGAGGTCTGGGGATATGATAATTATTTTAAAGCGGGTTTAAATAGTGAAGAAATTAAGTGGTATATATCAGGGAGGGGTAATTTTCTAGCACTTGGAGAAAGGAGGAAATATTTAGGGAGGGTAAGGGTAAAGGAGGGTCCTTACTCATGCCCTATGTGCGGAGAAAATGGGGAGGATCTGCTTCACTTCATGGCCCTTTGTCCCGAATTACAGGATCTAAGGAAAGATTTATTTTTTGTTAATGTGGGGACAAGTGAGTGGTTGGTTTCAGTAATGGGATCAAAAAATTATGGGACAATAAGAATGATAGCAAAGTATATAAAATTGGGTATGTCACATAGAGATAGATTTTTGTAAAAGGGGTGGGGTGAGTGCGGAAAGTATTGTTGTATGTGTGTAAGTTGTTTTCTTGTTTGTTATTTTTGTAGTCATGGCCCTTGATAGATGTAACATACATCTATCTATTTATGTTAGTTTAATGGTATCGTGTGCTTTATTATGTTTTTGTAATGTTTTGTAATTTTGTGTTGTTATTGTTATGTAGGCTACCATACTTTGCTATGAGTGTTATAATCATGTTATTATTTTGTGTGATTTTCCTTTTTTTGCCATGGCCCAAAGTGGCTTTTATTGCAATAAATATCTATCTATCTATCTATCAAGTTACTGAAAAGCAAACAATACATCATGTCAACTAAAGTTCTTACCAAAGCTGAAAATTTTGAGAAGGTAAAAAATGTGTGCTGTCCTGCAGGAGAGAAAGGATCAGTAGTGAAGAAGGTGAAAATCTTTAAATCTACTAGAATTTCTAAACTGGGACCTGATGCCCAAAAAGTGAACCTGGAAAATGACAATTCAGGTCAGATGGACGAAAAGGCCATCATGGCTGGTAGTAAATGGACTGATCCGTTCGGAAAACTAGACAAAGAGTTTGCCACAATTGCCGAAAGACTATCAATGTTTTATAGATCCCCAGAAATGAAGAAAAGATTCAGAATACGGAAGGAAATCATGGACTCTATACGACGGACAAACTCACTTACTGAAAAATCGAAAATATTCCAAAGCCGAATAGGAAAACGTAATTTAGATGGAATCTTATCCAGCTTTTACATTCAAGTTGGTAAACTGATTTCAACCGTAAACAACTTGGAAAAAGAAGTGGAAAAGATGCAACGAATAGAACGTGTAGCAACAAAAAACTTGTTTCAATCAGAGCAAACGGTGATTAATTCTAAAAAAGTTGATAATACTCTGAAAGAGATTGCTGGAAGTGACCTGAATTACAACATTAGGATTGATAATATTCTGAGGACATTATCAACACTTCGTGATTCGCAAGCAGCAAAAGTGAACAGGTTGATTTCTGACATAGAACTTCTTAAGAACGAAATGAGCCAGGAAGAACAAAATAAAACCCCACGAAAAGAGAATTTTGACGACGCCAAGAAAAATAACGGCGGAAACTCAATCTTGAATATAAAGAAATTGAAGTGTACCAAAGGCCACAATTTGTACGAGAATTCCAACGGAATTGAGGCTCAAGAAGAAGGTTTACCTTTAGGCAAAAATAAAATTGAGCCCAGGAGTTACAACAGAGTGAGCCAGGATCAAGAAGCACCTTCTTCTAGCAATGAAAAGGATGAGAGTGCCAGCACCTCAAATTCAAATAAACGCAGAAGAAATATTTCAGGAAAAAAGCGAAAAGAATCTACCCAAGACTCATCTTCAGATAGTTGGTGGAGGAGGAGTACAAAGCCTTGCTCAGAAAAAGAGCCTCCTTCCAGTGGTGAAAAAGGTGCTGGTCCCAACAGTTCAAATGCAGAAAACCACGTAAAAATAGATGCTGTCACAAAAAAAGACAGCTTAATGGAAAAATCAATCGTCGATAATGAGAACCTAGACGAAATCGCAAATTCAAATGTACATGTGCCACCGTGCAGAAGAGGCGCGAACTACAAAAAAGAAGAACCGTATGCTGGTCCCAGAGTCATTGTAATTAGGCAACCAAGAGGGCCAGATGAAACTAAGGGTTTTAAAAAAGAGTATTTTCAAAACTATCACCAAACACGTGCTGATGTTGATGACAGGAGTCTATCTCAAGAACAAAATTCTGTCGAATGAGAAAAAATTCTATCGAAGAACAAAATTCTGTCGATATTCTGTCGAATGTCGAATAGTTCCAATTACATGTTCTGTTCTTTTGTTTATGTTAAAATGTGTTAAATAAATGTACAAAGAACCCAAATGTTGTAAATTATACAAACAATGAGGGGTGAAATTTTTTTCGATTCAATGGTATTTATAAGGGGTTTAAGGCTATTTTCTAAAATTCCCATATATTAGACTTAACAACGAACATTCATTGTTGAGGCTAATCGACATAACAGTTAACATTCCTATATCAGCTAGAAATGGTAATTCACAATACACCTTTCTTTTCAAATGATTTTGAAGTTTTTGGTTACTATGGGCAGTGGTTCGTTCTTTACTTCTTGCAGCTGTTGTTACAACCATGTCAAGTCTAGGCTGACTACTTCCTCTCTATTTCGTACCCAGGCAGTACGATATCTTACTATTATGCCACCAGGCCATATTTTCCAGATCCACGGCAATTTCATTCATGCCCTAAGTTTCACCCCTGTTTCCTTTAGAGTTTAATGTCTTTTCTACTTTTCCTGCTTTCCTTTTATTCTCATAGGACCCACCAATCAAAAGTTCCTCAACAAATCTCTCCTCTTTTCTACCAAGCTTAGAGTGTTTCCACTAATATTGCTAGTGGTCCAAAGTGAGACCCGTTATAGATTCCACCATAGTTCAAAATTCAGAATTTCAGTGCTTTCATGAACTAAATAGTAATGTTTAGTATACGTTTCTAACAATTTTATAGGACCGAAAATTTATTAATAAGACATTATTCAATAAGTAGTCAATTAACCTAGAACTAAGAAAAAAAATGAACTAATTCAATACAGATTGTGTATGGTACAAGAACCTCACCTACTACTTATGTAAAAAATGGAAAAACTTAATCCTTCATTGTATTTTTTTTCATTATGAGGTACACACCTGATTCTAACACAAGAGAAGTATTTAAAACTTCATTGATCAATGGATGTCATTCCTTCTAAGGCTAAATGGTTCTTTTACATAATATAATACGTTT
Source organism: Artemia sp. Kazakhstan ARC1039 (assembly GCA_029168905.1). Taxonomy (NCBI): domain Eukaryota; kingdom Metazoa; phylum Arthropoda; class Branchiopoda; order Anostraca; family Artemiidae; genus Artemia; species Artemia sp. Kazakhstan ARC1039. Next base: position 7,716 of record JAQQPU010018870.1, read on the forward strand.
ACTATATTTTCTAGCATAGCTTCGCACATGAGGAGAGATATGGGAATTCATGCTGATTGAACGAAAGAATTATTCTCCCTTTAAGAAGTGAATCCTATTCATTTTCCCTGCTTCAGCACATGTCACAGGTCATATCTAGGGTTTTCATGACCTAACAAGTCGCAAAACTGACTGATCATATTTGAAGGACGTAACTCAAGATAAATAATACGTGGTGCATTTTGATTTTTTTAAATTGGCCGGTTTAACACAGCATATCCTTAAAACAAAGGTGTCCTATGCTAGGCATATAGGTATTAATAAAAGGGAGGGAGGATAGCTGCTTCAGGTTAGGATTCTTTTTGAAATCTCGTAATTTAAGGTTTTTTCAATAATTTCTAAAATTTGTTGAATAATTTAAGGTTTTTGTGCTTTTATTTTCAAATTTACCCCCCCCCCCCAACAAAAAAATAATACAAATACGTGTCTATCTAACATATTCCAGATCAAGGTGAATTTTTATTACTAGCTCACTTTTGTACCATATTACAATTTTGATTTTTGTCTTTTAAAAAGCGCTAACGCTCAAAAAAGAGAAAAACAATAGTACAAACCATGGGTCATTATAAGCAGTACCTGAGAAAGTATCCCTGCACCAAACCTACCGGCAAGAAGAGCGGCTTGTACCAACCCCGTTAATTTTTCGAATGTCATCGGCAGATCTTGAGCATAGATATATGTACTGTAGGCTACTTCTGTAGAGGAGGCCATGGCATAAAAGAACTCAACTGCCTAAAATGAAATGATGAGAGCAAACTATTAAAATGACAATGCATTTACCAAGAAGCCAATTTTCTTGTAGAATAACATTTAGAAGAGTATTAAAACATAAAACTGGAAAAGATCAGATCCACTCGAAGAAAGCAGAATTACAGCCATTGAGAGTTACACTTATATATACAGGGTCCCACTGTCTTTTTATGGAAAATATCTAAATAACCAAAACGGAACTTTTTGCAGATGTTGTTAAATATCCTAAATAGTAAGCTTCAAATATCTGCTGATAATCCCACATAAATCTTTCTATAGTAAGGTACTTGAGTTTTTCAAAAAAATCAAGAAAATTGTATGAAAGAGGATTTATTTAAACAAGTCCCAGTCAAATGTTTCAAATATATAAACTTCAATAGACCAAACCTTCGGTGCTAATGCACCGTGAAGTGCTGCATAAACTGCGACCTATACCATGCCATCATACATTTTTCATTTTGGCCCAAAAACTTCGATTTTAATGACCGACCTTGGATTCTGATTCGCCTGTGGTCAGACGTTACTCTTAAAACCCTCTAAGGGCAACCAAAAAAATTTAGCTGCTAATCCCTGCCAAATTAACTATACCCAACAGGCTATTAATAATGCACAGGTGAGAAAATTCTAGCCCCTCCCTTATTGAGGTCCGATCGAGTGCGAAACGCGGTACAATTGTACCGTTTTTGATACAATTTAGAGGTCCTGATACAGTGCAGTACATTTAGAAATTTTTTGGTACAATTTGATTTCCTGCTACATTTAGGTTTTACTTGCTTCTTTTTGATTCAAATATCTGTTCCAAGTTTTAGTTTATTGGAAATTTTCATATTGTTATGGCAAATTTTTAACCTATTGTTCCGATAGTACAAATTCCTTTCTTGCGGTACAATTTTAATCGGAAAACTGGTACAGTTTATTCCAAACCGTTGGCAACACTGGTGCGAACACCCAAGACAAAAACTGTACCTGTTGACCGTGTTTTGTTGAATAAAGTCTAGTCCATTTAGTAATTATGTTAATAACACAATATTCTGATATAGATCCTAGTCCTACCTTAAACTCTTCAGCCGGTGTTGGATCAGTTGCGGATCGCAGACAATAAGATGTCACTAGCTACTAGCAAAACAAGTATATGACTACGCCAGTTTATAAGGAGATACTTGACTATGTGAGCGAGAGATAGATTACAAAATTAAATTTAAAACATGTGAACCAAGCCAACGGATTGAAAAATTATATTTGAAACAGATAAACATAGCCAATATGTAACCTTTAATATTGAAGAGAATTCTTCGTTAACTATTTTTCCGACAAAATCATTAATAAAGAATTAAATATAAAGATAAGTGAGTCGCTTTTACCGTTAAAATTAATTAAAAAAACGTTTTCCACTACTACTACCAACAAATCACCGCAGCATCAAGCCGCCTGAGGCCAACAGAGCTACGCATGCTCCTCCTCCACCCTAATCTATTCAAAGCCTCCCTTTTTACACCAGCCCACGAAGTTCCCATTTACTTTAAATCTTTCTTTATGACGTCCTCCCACCACAGACTGGGACGACCTGCTTTCCGTTTAGCCCTAGACGGTTGGCCAAAAACAAACAATCTTCGGCAATCTGTCAGACTTCATCCGCACAACGTGGCCTAGCCACCTCAACCTTTCTTTCGTTATAGCCCTAGAGAGTGGTATTGAACCACATTTTTCGTATAGCCTATTGTTTGAAATACTGTCAGTCAGCCGGGCACCCAGAACAATCCTTAAGCAATTTCTCTGAAAACATCTAGCAAATCTTCATCCGCTTTTCGGAGCGTCCATGCTTCAGAGCCATATTTGACCACTGTCATCACTGTAGCTTCTAATATTCTAATCTTGGTTTGCAGACTTATCTTCCTATTCTTCCAAACTTTTTTTAACTTTGAAAAACACCCTGAGCCTTGGCTATTCTACTTTTAACATCTTCACTGCTCCCACCATCTTTACTAATAATACTACCAAGGTAAGTGAAGCTGCCCACCTGATCAATCTTTTCATTACCCAACGCCACCTTTTCATCTTCACTTATTTCTAGCCTTAGTGACTTAGTCTTCCTAACATTAATTTTCAAACCAATTCTAGCACCCTGAACTCACAAAACCTCCAAAACTTCATTCATTTTGCTCACACTTTCATCTAGGATGCTTAAATCGTCAGCACTTTTTCCTCCCCATTTTATTCCGTGGTCTCCCATTGCCTTTCCTGTGCTCCTTAAAACAAAATCCATCAAAATAATCCATATAAAGGGGGATAAAACACAACCCTGCTCAACTCCTGATTTAATACAAAACCAGCTGCTAACCTCATTTCCTACCTTAACCGCAGCAGTGTTATTCTCGTACATAGCACTAATCACTTTAATGTATTTGTCTGGTATACCATACAAGGATAAAACCTTTACTAGAGCTCTTCTATCAACAGAATCGACCGCTTGCTCATACTCTATAAAACTGAGGACCAAAGGTGTTTGAAAACTCAGGCACTTCTCAATTATTAGCCTAAGAGTGAAAATTTGGTCGACACATCCTCTACCTTTTCTAAAACCGCACTGTTCTTCTCTCAAAACTTTGTCTAGGGCAACTCTAAGTCTAAAAAGTATCATATTACTAAGTAATTTACTACGTACAGAGACCCGACTAATGCATCGATAATTACCACACTTACGAAATAAGTTTTTTTTTTAAGTATAGAACTCTATTAAGCTATATGACACATTAACATATGAACTAAAATAGAATCAAATAATCTACCAAACATACAACTACCACAAATCAGTATCAATAAATAAATGAAACCCAAAATGAACAGAAATTAAAGTAAATAGCAGAGGCAAACGCAAAACGATCAGAAATTAATATGAGTAGGGTTCAAAACCCCTATGCTTTTTAAAAGCCAGAATATAATTTGTAATTTACTGAAAAAACTCCAACGAATGCAACATAAACTCTTTTGAAAATCATGACACAAATAGTAGTGTATAAATTAGTCATATACACCCTCTAGTTCACCTGATAAATAAAAGTTAATACCATTCCCAAATAAATATATCTATGCTCTTGCCCAGCCTGGATACACTTAGACTCTCTTGATTTAGTAAAATTTTAAGAGCAGAGGTAGCAATAGAAGTAGCCCCCAAAATTTGAACTTAATACCACTAGTATGGGTGTATACACAATGAGCGGGGCCCTATCCTTTTAGCACATAGGCTTCCGAAAATTTCAAGAATTATGCCTTATCTGATATTGCGTAATCATTCATGTTCTCGGTGAAACAATGTAGTCAATACAAGAAGACAGTACCCCGCCATACAACAAGACATTAACCCCACCATACAACAAGACAGTGCCCCCACAGCACAACAAGACAAATATTACAACAAGACACAAAACCAGCCATACAACAAGACACATAACCACCCATACAACAAGACACATGACTCATAACCATCCATGCAACAAAGCCCTAACCATCCATACACAAGACACATTACAACAAGACACATAACCATCCATAGAACAAGACACATAACCATCCATACAAAAAGACACATATCCATCCATACAACAAGACACATATTACAACAAGACGCATAACCATCCATACAACAAGACACATAACCATCCATACAACAAGAAACATTTTACAACAAGACACATATCCATCCATACAACAAGACGCATAACCATCCATACAAAAACAATCATATTAAAAGAAGACACATATCCATGCATACAACAGGACACATATCCATCCATACAACAAGACACATATCCATCCATACAACAAGACACACATACATCCATACAACAAGATACATATTACAACAAGACCCACATCCATCCATACAACAAGATACCCTATTGATTTTATGAAATTCGAGTTTGATGTAGGAATCGAACGTGAGGCCCATGATTTCCTAAGGTAAAAGAATGACACGTTACTCGACTGAGCCAATAAGCAATTGAAAATATTATGATTTTAGAAATACATTCTATTGCATTAATGTATTGTTACCGGGTTATTGGCCATCTGATGATAAGCGTCATAATATCCTAACAAATTATTTGCATATTCTATTTAAGAATTGGATTTTTTGTAGCTGTTAACAGTAATCTGTTTCGGGGCATCATTTATGGCCTCCACCTGAGAGTATGCATACCCCGATGATTTGAGATGCATACTGGACAAACAATTTCTTCTGATGTTTAATGGAACTGTGCACTTC
>JAQQPU010018871.1:0-17050 GCA_029168905.1 Artemia sp. Kazakhstan ARC1039
CTTTTTTTAGCTTTAATGTCCTTTTGGTATAAGGCTCCATTTACAGCTTAGATCTGATAAGCTAAAAATTGTTGCTGTTCACCTTATACCTGTTAGCCATCATCAATTGACTCGTGCCTGTACTCTGAAGGTTTGCTTACTAGGCCTGCCTTCTGGTAGCTCCTATAACGTTTCTAAGTTCTCTTGTCATCAGCTGCAGCTAAAAGGACTATTATAAACCTGCACACAATAATTTATTACATGGTATTGTATTGCCACACTTTTTTGATTTGTGGCCACAGTTTTCTCTTAGGCTATTCTTTTATCAAACGAAGTGGCCCTTCTAAAAAAAATACCGTGCCTTCATGGGTCACAGTAATTTATCTTTTTGACATTCAAGTGACAATGATTATTTTCACTTTAACTTCCCAACTTTTAGTGGTCTTGTCTTAGGTTTCGACTTCAACTAAGGTTTTTAAGGCAATTATGTGCCTTACTTTTAATTTTCTATGCCATTCTAGTCATTTTTTTTCGAAAACAACTCCCACATAAAAGAGCAAAATTTTTTTCTGTCTACTTGGAGCATTTCTCCAATATTTCTATTAATTTCGGCCCGAGTTAACCACTGTAACGGTGGCTCCGTAGTATTAATGCAACTCATTTTCTACCTATTTAGTAAAATTTTCATACTAGTCTCGTTCGGTCAGTTCAATATGTGCATATAACAGTTTAACTGATTCCATTCAGTTTCTTCTCCTTTAATTTTGTCTGGCTGCATTTTTAACTTGAACCCTTCTCTCTTTTTTTTGATTATTTATTTCAGTGAAGCCTAAGGGTTTTTTTCAAGTTTTTTTTTTCAGTAAAATAGGTCTTTCCTTAGTCTATATTTACATGTTTCACGTTTTTTCAATAACCTTAACAAGTTTTTATGCTGATTGCCCTTCTATGGTCAAATTCATTATCTCCATATTTTTAAGAGGTAGGGGGGGGGTCTATTTTCGCAACCTGTATTTTTTTTACATTATTTTAATTTCTCTGTTCAAAAGTGTTGTTAATTTCTCTGTTCAAAAAGTACTGTATTTTTGTTCAGCTGATTTTTAGAACATTTTTAATTAAATTTTCCCCCGCATTTGCTAGTTCTCATTTCTTCATAAAAATATAAGTTTTTACGATATCCAGATTTCCGCAAAATTGTGTGGTTTTCATTGCAAACTCATATTCTTTATCTACGATACTTTACACAAAAAATAATGCCTAGTTCGTGGCAAATGTTGTTTAGTGATAGGGGTTATCAGTACCCACTGTGGTTTCCCTATAATCTTTTAAATTTTTCGCGTCTGGTATTTATCCTCAGTTTAATTTGTGCCTTAGTTTTATATAGTCATTGAGTGCAATTTGTCCCTTTCGTGATATTTTGACTATTACCCTGTTCTAAAGGTTTATGGGTTTAGTGCCCCGGTAATGTCACAATATCCTATTTATGTAATTTTTTCAAGGACTTGGGACCTTACCGGAACACTCAGCTAAAACCTTCTCCAGTTTGACCTTTATTTATGAGATATTTTTGGTTAGCTTGGTGGATCCCCCCCAATGACAAGATGTTTAGCAGTTTCGTTTTTAAATGCCAATGGTCCTGTCATTGGTGTCTTACACCTGCAATGTCCTCGCCCTGGTTATTTCTTTTAATGGTGTGTTGTGAATTTATTTAATATGTGAAATTAATTATATCCGAGAAAACTTTGTTTTACACTGTGCTATACTTTTTAAATTGTGACCCATTTTATCTACGGCTTCTTGTTTATATATACCGTCCTTATTTGGTAAGTATTTAATTTATTACATCTTCTACTATTTATAACAAGATTACAGCTAGCTTGTACGTGTAGTCGACTTAATGTAAACTCTTGCTGTTTTACCCATTATAATAATTTTGAAATTCTTCAAAAACTATTTTTTTTCAAATTCGACTGAAAGTGTCACCTCAGAGAGTCAAAGGTTAGTAGATGCTTCGTATTTACTTAACAACGAGAGACCAGCAGTGATTGAGCTCGCTCCAAATTTGCTAGCTTCCAATGACCCTATTTCAGTACACTAACCTCCTTCTTTTTTTTTTTTTTTTTTTTTTTTTTTTTTTTTTTTTTTTTTTTATTATCCCCCAAAAATATATTTTTTTTCAATATACATATCAAAAGAATCGCCTTTTAATGCTGATTCTAAATATGTATAATTCAATTAAAAAGTTACGTGGCCTTACTTAATTTCTTTTCTGAAACGTAATTCTTTTTTACAAGTCTTGTCAGTACACCATTCGCGAAGTTTTATTTCGTGCCGGAGACAAAACTTTTGCAGGAAGCTATGATATCACTTCAGATCGGAGCTTATTTTTTTTTCTGGGAGCTTACGAGTATTTAGGCAAAACATTTTTTTTTTACTTTCTTTTCTACGTGACGGTAATAATTTTTACTGGCGATATATATTTGAAGGAAACTTTGACGTTATTTACATACCGATTAAAGGAAGGAAAATATGGATATTTCTTTAGAGGCTCTTTACTCGTTTTATTTTTATTTATTTTTTTTCTGTTATAATTATTTTATTCAAATATTAATCGGCTGGGGGCTACGCTTGTTCTGCCTTTCTCCGTTTCCTGGTCCAAATTTTGGACTCCAAATTTTTGCTTCTCTTCTTTATAATATTTGCAAGTTTTTTCGTGGTCTCTATAGTGTGTTTCACAAGGCTCTGACTTCGAGCGCTGTTTTTTTGCCCCGTCAAATATCTTTAATCTTTGTTTCTCCTGATGTTTGGCCTTTTTCATAAGTTATTTAGCTACTTGTGCTGCTGACGAAGGAACTTGTTGCTGTCCTTCTGGTTTCTTTACTTTTCTCCATAATTGCTCTCTTAAGGAGGGTTTTCTTAACGATGGTCCAGGTTTAGTGATATCGGCTTCTGTAGAAGAATTATCGGTGTCACATTCTGTTAGCTCTTGTCTGGTAGATGGCGTTTGTTCCAAAAGCCATTTTTGTGTTAAGACTGTAGGTGAGTCTAATGTATGAAAATCAGATAATTCATTGGTTCCTTCCAATTTTTCTTCCTCTGTGGATTTTACCTTTGGTTTATCACGTTTTAAACCATTATGTTGTGTTTGAGGCTCTTCATCGCTAGTATCTGATGAGCATCGAATATTTCCCTTTTTCTCTTGTTTGTTGTGGAGAGTTTGTAGCCAAGACTGGGCTAAATACTCCTTCCACTCCTCCCATCTTTTGTGGTCATTAAACGTGGATATTCATTAAACACTCTTAATTCATTGAATTCCTTGTAATAAGTTTCACCGCTGATTTGAGGTGAAATTTCATTTAAAAATGCATCAACATCAGAAGGTATTTCTAAGTCAAAACTTGGATCCATGTTAAAATCTATGATCTTGTTCCTTGGTGTAAGTCAGTTTCACAACTAGAAAGTTTTGACAAATTCATTTCGTTACATTCATGCATGAACTGCATAGTGATAAGCCAATAAGATGACTTTATTCCTGACTTGCCTTTAAGCTCCACCCACGATAACTTATTGCACAATATTCTATGACAGATTATAAAAGGTCGGTGCCTTTTTGGGGAATGGATGGGAACTCACCGGTTAGAAATACTAACGGTTAGTGACATCAGACCAGATTTCTTTTGAATTTACGTAATTTCTGTTATATCACAATTCCACCATGAGACATGTTTATAAATTTAGAAGGTTTCAAGGAAATTTAAAATGTATCTGTACACAGTTGCCAGAACATAGGAAACATCAGAGATTAATTGACATTTTAGAGGATTTGAAAGTAGAAACGAAAAAGGTAAGGCATCTCAGGGAATGCTTACTATTAAGAGATGCATATTGTTTTTTATTTGGGTTGTTCTCGACTGTGTTCTGTATAATAGACAAGCACCATTTGAACAGTGTTGTCAATATAAAACGTTGATACTAATAAAGTTGTAGACGCCTAAAAAGAGTTTTAATAAAGAAATTCAGAACAATCCTTAGAAATCCTTAGAAATCAACTAGTGAGACGATTATGAGTATGAACCATCAAGACTGCAACCACCAAGGACCTCAACCTCCAAGGGTCACCTCTCACCAACCTTCTTGTTGTAGCTGTTTTTTTTGGTCGACTTGATTGGAATTCTGAAACAAGTTTACAGTTGAAATTTCTTGGTGACTAAAGATATTCTATTTCTTCTAAAAGGCGTAATATAGGAATATTCTCAGACTCTTAGCTTTTGACGAATAACATTAAACCTAAGGAAATTAAAATGCTTTATTGAAATAATGTATTTACACATAAATCTATACACTCTATAGTTTTTTTATGATTATGACTTCATCATCTTCAACCGATGGTGATGTCTCGATGGTGATGTCATCTTCATCATTGTTAAATGTCTCCTTTATTTCTTCTTTCCCTCTTTTAGTGGGTGGGGGAAACTCCATAGTATCTTCATCCAGCTGCATATCCTCAACCATAGCTTTTTTCTGTATTTTAGTGGGTGGGAGAGAAACTCCCTAGTACTATCATCCTCTCCAAGCTGCAGTGTTTCTGGAGTTTCATCTTTCTCCCCCCGGTCTAGTTACGTTTCTATATTGGAAATTGTAACCTCATCCTCTGGATCCCTCCACTGACTATCGTCAGAAACGGATTGTGCCTCCTGAAACTTAAAAATAAAATATAAGGATCAGGTTAGTGAAGTTAAACGAATCTAAGTTGGGTAAATTTTTGCATATTTTTTTTTAATAAAGCTGGATTTTAATTTTCAGAAATATAGACATCACAGTTTAAAAAAACATCTGATTTTATTAATAACATTGATTTTTTTTAATAAAGTTGGGTTTGATCCAAGCCCTCATTGGGTACAGTTTTGCATATTTTATTATAAAGCTGAGTTTTAATTTTCAGGAGTATGAACATCACAGTTTAAAAAACATCTGATTTTATTAATAACATTAATTTTTTTTAATAAAGTCGGGTTTGATCCATGCCCACATGGGGTACGTTTTTGCATATATTTTTAAGAGTGATGTTTTAGTTTTTAGAATCGTCAAAAACGGATTGTGCCTCCTGAAACTTAAAAATAAAATATAAGGATTGTGTTAGTGAAGTTAAACGAACCTAAGCTGGGTAAATTTTTGCATATTTTTTTTAATAAAGCTGGATTTTAATTTTCAGAAATATGAACATCACAGTTTTAAAAACATCTGATTTATTAATAACATTGATTTTAATAAAGTTGGGTTTGATCAAAGCCCTCATTAGGTATACTTTTGCATATTTTTCTAATAAAGCTGAATTTTAATTTTCAGGAATATGAACATCACAGTTTAAAAAACATCTTATTTTATTAATAACATTGATCTTTTTAATAAAGTTGGGTTTGATTGGGTACATTTTTGCACATTTTTTTAATAAAGCTGGATTTTAATTTTCAGAAATATGAATATAACAGTTTAAAAAACATCGGATTTTATTAATACCATTGATTTTTTTTTATAAAGTTGAGTTTGGTCCAAGCCGTCACTGAGTACATTTTTGCATAGTTTTTTTTAAAAAGCTGAATTTTAATTTTCAGGAATATGAACATCACAGTTTAAAAAACATCTGATTTTATTAATAACATTTATTTTTTTAATAAAGTTGGGTTTGATCCATGCCCTCATTGGGTACATTTTTGCATATTCTTTTAATAGTGAGGTTTTAGTTTTCAGAATCGTTCAAAACGGATTGTGCCTCTTAAAACTTAAAACTAAATTATGAGGATTAATAAAATGGGGGTTGATCCAAGCCCTCATTGAGTATATTTTTGCATATTTTTTAATAAAGTGAGGTTTTAGTTTTCAGAATCGGCAAAGACGGTTTCTGCCTCCTGAAACTTAAAAATAAAATATGAGGATCATGTTAATGAAGTTAAACGAATCTAAGTTGGGTACATTTTCGCATATCTTTTTTAATAAACCTAAATTTTAAGTATCAGAAATATGAACATCACAGTTAAAAAAACATCTGATTTTATTAATAACATTGATTTTATTTTTAATAAAGTTGTGTTTGATCCAAGGCCTCATTGGGTACATTTTTGCATATTTTATTTTAATAAAGTGAGGTTTTAGTTTTCAGAAATATGCATAACCTCAACGTTTCTTTTCCTCCAGTGGGGATATCTAGATACATAATCATCCTAAGTTGAATAGAGCAATGCAAATTCAATATACAGTTGAATTTTAACATTTTAAAATCAATATAATTTTAAAAAATGAATTATTCGTTCAAGACTTCCGTGACGAAAATAACATCATGATCGTTTTCAGCGATAAATGTAACAGTACGTTCAGACTCGATTGGTGCAATGCCTGACTTCTCTTGTTGTCGAATCTCTGGGGTTACAGCATGAATGTTTAACCTGACAATGCGCTCCAACTTCATTGGGGCCAAGCCTGACTTCAATTGTTGCCGAATTGCTGGGATTTCAGCTAAGGTGATGATAATGCCCCCCCCCCCCTTCGCTCCTGAATTATAGAATATGAATAAGCTGTTGAATTCAAGAATCTATATTGAAATTAAAAAAAATACACTAGTATCATTATAGTAAATTTTCAATTCATCGATGAATGTTCTAGCGAAAAGCGTTTTTTTCGAGATTTCAAATAGAATTCTGAAAACAAGTTGACAGTTGAAATTTCTTGGTGAATAAAGATATTTTTATTTCTTCTAAAAGGCGTAATATAGGAATATTCTCAGACTCTTAGCTTTTGTCGAATAACATTAAACCTAAGGAAATTAAAGTGCTTTATTGAAATTATGCATTTACACATAAATCTATACATTCTATAGTTTTTATGATTATGACTTCATCATCTTCAACCGATGGTGATGTCTTGATGGTGATGTCATCTTCATCATTGTTAAATGTCTCCTTTATTGCTTCTTTCCGTCTTTTAGTGGGTGGGGGAAACTTCTTTCCGTCTTTTAGTGGGTGTCCATATCAGAAATATGAATATCACAGTTTAAAAAACATCTGATTTTATTAATAACATTGATTTATTTTTAATAAAGTTGTGTTTGATCCAAGGCCTCATTGGGTACATTTTAGCATATTTTATTTTAATAAAGTGAGGTTTTAGCTTTCAGAAATATGCATAACCTCAACTTTTCTTCCCCTCCAGTGGGGATATCTAGATACATAATCATCCTAAGTTGAATAGAGCAATGCAAATTCAATATGCAGTTGAATTTTAATATTTTAAATTAAATATAATTTAAAAAAATGAAATATTCGTTCAGCACTTCCGTGACGAAAATGAAATCATGATCGTTATCAGTGATAAATGTAAAAAAACGTTCAGACTCGATTGGTGCAATGCCTGACTTCTCTTGTTGTCGAATCTCTGGGGTTACAGCATGAGTTTTTAACCCGACAATGCGCTCCAACTTCATTGAGGCCAAGCCTGATTTTAATTGTTGCCGAATTGCAGGGATTTCATCTAAGGTGATTATAATGCCCCTCCTTCGCTCCTGAATTATAGAATAGGAATAAGTTGTTGAATTTAAGAATCCATATTGACATTTGAATAAAAAATGGCTAAGGGCAGCTAAAAATGTTTATTTCTAGCAAAAAATATAGTTAATTCTAAATAAATGGTACCCACAAATGGGTTTATAGATACTTAATTTACAGGGGGGGGGGTATTTATCGTGGGGAAAAAGTTCTCAAAGGAATGAAAATGTATTTCTTGGCAGGATTTGACTAAGGGTCAGAAATAATAAAAAAAAATGTTTTTTAACTTAAAAGCAAGGAGCAGCATTAAAAATTAAAACAAGCAGAAATTATTCTGCATATTAGGGGGACTGCTCCCTTACTCAATCCTCCTTTTTAAGTTTTACTTTTTGTCACCATTCTTTTGGAGAGATTGATCAAACAAAAGGACCGTTGAATTTTAATAGATGTATTTATAGAGAACATTAAGATCTAAGGATAAAGACCGAAGGTTGCGGATGGGGCAGACTCCCTTATATTTTGGTAGTTTTAGCTAGCTCCCTAGTCCCCCTCACTTACTCTGAAGCGAGTATTATCTGCTCGCTTCAAAGTCGCTTCAGCATATATTAAATACATAACCTAATCTAGGTACCTTGTCCCCCGTTAACCCCAAAAAACTAAAGTTTAAAAATTTTAAATGTTATGACGTGTCGATGTTATGACTGTTGACGTTCTGACGGATTTTCGTTATGACAATTTTGTTAGATGTTATGACGTGTTGATGTAATGACTGTTGACGTTCTGACGGCTAGTGGTTCTGACGGAATTTCGTTGTGAAAATAAATTTGATGTTATGACTGTTGACGTTCTGACGGGTAGTGACTTTGACTGTCGATGAACTGACGTGTCAATGTTATGACTGTCGACGTTCTGACAGGAAGCGATTGTGACTGTCGATGAACTAACGTGTCGTTGTTCTGACGGGTAGCGATTGTGACTGTCGATGTCCTGACGTGTCGCGGTTCTGACGGATGTTTTGTCGATTGTCAATGTCCTGACGGTAGTGATCCTGACGTGTAGATGTCCTGTCGCCTTTCCTAAATTATCCGACAACGTCGCCCCCTCCCTGTTCATTGCTTCTCCAAGCACCCATTAGGAGCTATGTCAACTGTACTAGAAGGAGCACGTTCAAATCCCTGATTAACATTGAATACCTTTCCGTTAATATTTTTATCTATTTATTACTATTATTATTTTCATAATTTAATTATCCTAGTGGTATTATTTAATATACGCCATCGATTATTCACTAATTTTTGTTACCTTATTTTAAATTGCAAATTTTTTGATGTTACCATAGCTACTGTTTGATCTATGCTAATGATATATTCTAGATGAACAAAGCTGCATTTGTAGTAAAACTTTTTACCGAAGTGCTAAACTATGTAAAATTAGAAGACCACGAGCAAGTATATTGGAGTTGTAAGCCACAACTGCCACCAGTATTGGAGATGTAAAGTACGGGAGTCACCACTTATTGGTGCAAAAATGGCGCAAAAATGTTGCTATGCCACTTACTAAAGGGGGGGGGGGAGCCCCTTGACGGCCCAAATATTAGTGGGATGCCCAAGCTTACCCCAACGGTTTTGTATCTATCGGGTATGTCAGTGCCCAATTTACAATATACCCTGCCTTAGGGTAAGATAACGTGATCAAACGGTCAAAGGGGCCACTTTAAGGCCAAGGGTACCCGTCCTGGGTTACCGATAATATTTTTGACTATCTCTTTGGACTTTACCTAGGCTAAAAAGTCACAGATTATATAGTATAAAAAAATCTTACTGTATTCAGTCACGCTTATAAAAGAAATAAATATCACACTTCTAATTTTCCCCCAGTTCGCTCACCGCGTGCCTGCAGTAGGTGGTGGGTGGATTTTTTCAGCCAATCCAAAGGCTTACTAATTACTGCCCTACTTCAAATAGATTTGCTTTATGCCCCTTCTTTCACCCCCGACAATTCGGACCAAACCTGTTCTCTGAAAGTTGCTTTTTAGCTATGGTGAATCATCCCTAACTGCACAATTAAAGCCTCGTGGTTTGTTTCACAAACTACGCAATGAAAGAAGGAAAGAAAATGGCAGAGCCAAAATTAAGGGAAAATTAATAATTATTACTTGGGGGAAAGAGAATAATTAAGGACCAAAAGAAAAGAATCTGGGAAGGGCATTTATCTGAAACAAACTAGGACCAACGGTCCCAACACCTCCCTCCTAAGATAAATGGCCGCTACTCCTGTGGATTTGGCTGGAAACTCAGACATAAAATAAATAACACCATCTTTAAAATCGCCAAACTTACATCTTCTCTTCTTTCTTCCACCAGTGCCTGCACTTCCACTGCTTGAATCAGGATTCGTCGTCATCCACACGTCTCTACCGTAGAACCACCATGGTCTCTATCGTATGGCATCCGCATTAGGTTTTGAAAGTTAAAGTCCCCAAGACTCGTAGAAAATGATCGTGCGCTGCACAATCAAAAATACAAATTTTCTCGCTCTCACGAATTTACATTTGAGAGGAGCAGAGAATCAGTTTCTGGCACATTCGATGATGCCAGCCATCATGAAAAATTGGCTGCACTAGCCTCTTAATTTCCATCTGTGGAACAACCCCACATCTCAATTAAACTTTAAATTGCCCCTTGGCATAATTTCAAATAATCTAAGGCTGAAAATACAAAGGCCTATGAAAACGATAGGGGAACAGGGAATGAAGTAAAATTTTGAGCGAACCATAAATCACCGTTTTTCTGGGTTTCCTCCCCTGGGAAAATCAAATGAAGAATATGCGTTGATGCTAATTGAAGATGAAACTTAGATACTTAGACCGTGGATAATGTCTGGAATTTTAATATCGGTTAAGAAAAAAAAAACAGTTATTTAAAAAGCAGTTAAAGAATCCAACTGATTATAATATTAAAAAGTTTCAAAAATAAATTAACCGCACTGATACGACTGTCGAAACATGGGTATTATAAAGAGTCTTTCGAAGAAGCTCAAAATTCTCCTCGCAAAACGTGGTCTTTAATTAATTCTATTTTAAGAAAACAAAGGAATTCTAAGTTTCCTGAAGTTATTAGTTTAGAAGATGGATCGACTACTAACAAATTGGAGAAAGTGGCTGATATTTTGAATTCTTATTTCGCTAATATAGGAGAGAAAGTTGTTTCATCAGTAATGAACCAGTTTTGAAGTAATGAAGTTGGAAACATTTTCCAATTGGATTTGGACTTAATACTTCAGTAAATTGAATGTCCAATGTCTCAACAACCTCTTCATGAGCTGGTGCATCGGGATTTAGAACTCCTGGAACTTGAAAATAGCACAATTTTCAATTTGTCATATTATCATCAATTTGGCTCCAGTTACAGCGGTGACAGGCCAAAAATTTATGATTCTTGAAGTGAAATAGTCTACTAAGAGGACTGAGGGTAGCTGATGAGCTCGTTTCCGAGTTTTCTTCATCCATACTTCTAAGCAAAGCTTCCCAAAACTCGCAGAGTGACTGCTGTTAGCACTCAGCAAACCCATACACAGTCGGCAGTAATGATCTTAGCTGGACTGTTGACTCAATCTTGTCAAGGGACGACACTGCTGGCCGTAAAATTTCAGCTGCAACGTTGCCTTGTGAATTCTGCAACATATCAAAAAGTATTCTGTGTAAGCTGAAAACACACTAAACTGCAGAGTTTGCATAGCATGAAACACAATTTCTGTTTTGGAAACCTTTTCTACAAGCACCAATACCCCTTTGATAGACCTGCTTTTCGTTAGATCTTTTCTTGTTTCCTTCAATACCTTGGAAAACGTTATCACCTATACCTTGGCACTATCTTATTGTTTCATTTTGCTTCATTTGTCATAGACAATGTTGTTCGGCATTTCGTCTTATTTGGAAACTAATCTTCTATTGCGGCCTTTCTTTTTTTCCTTTTTACAATGATTGCATGTTCAACACTAGTCTTACTTTTCATCCTTTTTGGAGAAACAGCTCCTATGCTACCTATTTCCATGACATCATCGTTCAAATTAGTTGTTGGTGTTTGGATGATTTTCAATAATGGAATATCTGGTCTAAAACTACTCCTAAGACGATTATACTCTGAGATGGCTTCCATGTCAGCAATAATTTTACATGGATCAAGTTTCACAAGATGCAGACCTGCGCTAGTGGTAACTCTGGATAATGCAACATAAATCATCCCCGGTCCAAAGCAACGACTTCCTGCATCAACGATAGCACATTCCAAGCTCAGGCATTGAGACTTGTGAATTGTAATTGTAAATGCTAGTTGCAATGGAAACTGTTTTCTAGCATAATAAACCTCTTTGAGTGCTTCAAATTGAACTTAGTATGGCCTATGCTTGTCAAGTGTTCTTGACCATCAAATTGTACCAAAACATTGACTGTCTCACCAGATGATATACTTTTAAACTCTTTAACGTAGCCCATAGATGCGTTTACTAAGCCTTTATCCACAACAATATTTTTTTTGAAGCTTTACTCGTGCACCAATTGACAGTACCAATTTTTTCAATGCACCAGATGTTCGTTTGCTGTCGTCTGCAAAGCTCGAAACACTTTTCACTGCTTCTTCTTCAATTCTCTAATTTCTGACCACGAAAAAAGACAATCAATGGCAGTCAGTGTAACATATACCGAGCTTGTTTCCTTTAGCAGAGTGTTGTATATTAGCTTACAGTCGTCGTTTGTGGGCATCAAAATATCAAAACATCAAAACTCTGCCTTTCTTAAACAAATTACAATATAATTTGGTAATTTCTTCTGAGGTGGCTCGCGACATGCATCCAAACTTTCGTGTAGAAAGACGCTGGAGATGATTTTCTTTACTTGCAAGAATATCTATGTTTGCAAGAAATTCTGCATATGGTTTGTATTTTTTGCGTGTTGATTGTCAGCTCATCATACTCAAATTCATGCCATAGATTAAAGGATCCCATGGATCCAAGTCTATTTTTGATCTCTAGACGAGTAAGAGGAATAAATGGCGGATTTGCCGACATGGGCCTCAATTGAAGAAATTCTCCAAAGAGAACAAAGTTGGCATTTCCCATTGGGAAATTATTAGATTTAATTTCTGTCAACCGCAAATGAATATACATCAGCATAAGAGACGAAACCATGCTTATTTCATCTATAATGAACTGTCGAGTTCGTCCAAGTGTTTTACGTAATGTTAGCAATTGTTCGGTGGATAAAGATGCATACTTTGCAGTTGTCTGTTGGTCAACTGGCAGACTTAAACATCGATGAATGGTAACACCCTTTATACTATGAGCAGCATGTCCAGTTGGGGCCATAACAACAACTGGACAATCCTCCCTCGCAAACTCCTGACAAAGGAACCTTCTAAGTACACTAATTACTCGTGACTTCCCAGTTCCCCCAAAGCCAGAAACTATCAGTCTGATGGGTTTGTCATTGCTGCCATTTTTTAGGTTGCCTATAATTCTGTCAACAATTCTCTTCTGATCTAAAGTAAGGGAACTGAAGTCATTTGACAACTCTTCACATGTGATTGACTCTAGTAGCTGTCTATTTGCATTGACTAAATCTTCCATGACATCAGCCGCTCTATCAATAATCTCTCCTTGTATAACGTTATTTGGATCATCAATCTCCTGCTGCCCATCAGTTAAGTCATTCATTTCATTAGCCTGAATTTCCGTGGCTCGCTGTCGTACTCTTGTCTCAAATTCGGCATCGCATGTGGTTTTATTTACCATGTTCTCATGATAGGCTACCATGGCTGGATATTTTTCACTTTCAATGCAATATATCTCAAAGTTGTTGAAGTCACGAACAGGAATATCACGTTCATTTCTCCATGGCCTGAACAATTTCAACAGCATACTGTAGTACTGTTCTTTCTTTTTGTTGGATTCAAAAGGATTGACCCTTTTGTGCTGTATGATATATGGTTTGTGAGTGCGTCGTCGTAAAAAAAAAATGAACCTGTTTTCAGTAGCATTTTTTCATCATTGCCCCGTCGTTCACGTTCATGCCAAGACAACAGCTCATATAGACTCATGTGTTCCATATGCTCTGGCCTATTTGGATAAACATCAGCTAACCAGTGGGCAACATACAGATCTGAATTTTGGGGATCCTTACTTCTAATTACTTCCAATTCCTTGAATGTTTTAAGTGTCCTTTTTATTTCTGTCACCTTGGATAAATCCACAAATCTAAATTGTCTCGAGAAACTGTTCAATTTTGTGCCAAGAAGCCTATCTTCCGCCTCTACTGCTACAACTTGACGCGTTTTAACTGAGTTTAATAGAAATGACATTGCCCGTGGGCCCAGACCTTTGTATGCATTATTCACTTCTTCTCACATCTCATCAATTTCTGACTTCTCACCTTTCGTCATGTAGTCTGTTTTATAGTATGGCAATTTGGAGCCGATATGACTAATATATTGAACATCAACATTTGAAAAATTGGCCAATAACAATGAGGGATTGTAATCATTGATGTACCTTTCTTTATCTGTGCGAGCAATGTCATATATTCTCTTTCTTGTTTTTTTGCGGTTCGTCCCGTGAGCCAAACAATCAATCATATCATGCACTTCAGTTTGTGTTTTAGAAGGGCGACGAAAGCCGAATCTGCCATAACTAATCAATTTGCCTGAATTTCCTTAGAATTTCCGTTGGCAGTACTTGTTGCAGTGGTGCATCTTGTGATCGACAACAAATTTGTGCAGGGTTGGACTGAATAGTTTGTCAGGAAATTGGCACGTGATAATACTATCAATGTACCTTGTAAATTCATCCAGTGATGATTTTCCAATTACTGGTGCATCACCTACCAGAGAATTCAATGCACATGGGGTGCACCTCTCGTTTGGTATTCAATTTGCCAAAAGTAATCCTTGATTTTACCAAAGACAGGATTCAACTTTGCACAGATAAGGTCGTTGAATATGGCGCTCCATTTTTTGTGAAAATGTGTAGCCACAGATACAGGGTCCATTGCTGTTATTTCACCTGGTGTTATTTTATCAACGCCAACCACGTGGCTGTTGATGTCACGTAAGTGTCTTATGAATTCTGGAGAATACCATTCTGCACAAGAGGCTGTAATAAATAACGTTGGGGGCCCTTCTTGCTCGATCATAGACTTAACTTTTCCCGCGAACGCATGATAATATTGTCAAGATCCTGTCACTTTTGACTGGACTGAAAAAATTGACGTTTCCATTTCACCGTCTCTGTTTTGAAGTTGATCCAGAAACTCTTTTGCACTTTGATTAGGCCTGATAGTCCTAATCATATGTCCAACACTCTGACAAAAGTAAGAAAGCTCTTGATGCTGGAAGTTGTGAAATAGATAGTTTTTGTCTAAACGAAACTGTGGGTGTGTACTAAGAAGACGTTCTTTGATGTAGTCTGCTTTTCGCATCGCAAACCTACGGGCTATATCCCGCATATGGTTTTTGCCGTCAGGGAAGAGATTTGAAAATGCTTTGATGTCCAATTCCTCTTGAAAGAGATCCTTCCCTAAACCATGTAGTCTTTTCAATTGAAATTGGTCATTGTCAATGTTTTTGTTGTTCTTGAAGTCATCAATAAAATCTTTTGGCATTGACAAGTCAAGAGGTTGTATAGAGATATGCTCTACTAATTGTGATTTGGCATAATTTGTAAGTTTTTTCTAAAATTGCTCCCTCTGGTATTTCATGATTTTGCTCTTGTCAACCATCTCTACTGGTCAGCTGCAACAAGCAGTTCTCCTGAGAAGAGGGTTGAAAAGTATCAATCTATCATTAACCATGTGACAGACATTCACGAACATTTCGATCACGTAATTTTCAAAAATTGTGCACACGGCGAAGATCTGGCCCTGTATTACTATATTCAGCCAGGGTCTGAAGCAGAAGTACAATTGGAGAAGATCATCTGTGCACCAAGGATGATCAATACGGTTCGACGTTTGTCACTATCCGGTTCAACTAGATCGTAACTAGAAGCTTTCCACAGCAATTTAAACTTATTTGCTTCGAAGGATTTGAATCTTGAATATCCAGCAATGTTATGCAGGTGATGGTTATTCCAGTAGTATCAATTTTTTTTACGTTTGGTTTTTCCTTTAAAAGTTCCTGCTTTGTTTCCCCCCCCCCCTAGTAGAACCAACCAACTCTGGCACATCAGTGCTACCAGATAGTAGTAGCATCATCTAGCTAGTTCTGGATCATGAACAGTAAAGTATAAAATAAAGCACACTAATTTCTTTTCAAAAATGTTAGAAAACTTTAAAGGAACTACCAATTATGGTTGAGCATACGGGATGTATTGTTTGCATTATCATTCTTGGCAAGATTACTAACGGTTATTATGCTTAAACATTTCATATCAGCATGCAAAACAAGCTTATACTTTGAATTTTTGTTTTGTTTTTATTTTTTAGAGCTTACATCACTGTTCTTCACCACAGCGAGAATACCAATAAGCCTATTAAGAAAAACAAGGATGGTTCAGTCATTTATAGAAAAAAATGGGTGAAATTTGCAAAGGACGAAGCTCGAGCATATCCCGTCAAGGAAGATCCCACTTATAGTAGGTGAAATTTTTGACCATCTTATTTTGATTAAGGTTAAAAAGAAAATAAATGTAAGACCTTGTACCAAGAATGGAAGACCAGCCTGGGGCTATGTTTGTGCCTGGAAACTGTGATGACCTAAAATTTTACTTCTGTCCGTGTAGTTTATAATTCTTCATGCAATATCACAATTTTCCTTGTTTTGCACTCTGCTGTCTGCTTGTAGCTTTATTCCAATTATTTTTCTTTGGTATTCTTATGCGTTTAGTTTTATTTTCAATCAATTTTCAGGTTATGCAGCCCAAGTTGAAGAGTCTATTTTGGAAGTTGTGAAGCATCAAAAAGATACTGAACTGCCATTTGAGGTCCCTGAAGGTATTGTTCGATCACAACTGGACATCAATGACCTTGTCCAAAAGCACCAGTCACGGTTCAGAAGAAATAATAATTAAAGAGCTGTAAATTTCGCAAGTTGTCCTTTCTGCAAACATTTTCTCCTTGATGCGTGTTTATTGACTTTGTTGAGTGTTTATTACTCATCGATTTTTTGTCTTCCTTGAATATGTGAGGACCACCTTAAGTATAGACAGTGCCATGAATAAAGGAACTGTTATAAGTGTGATGATTTTTGGATCAGTACAAGTGTTTTTTACAAGTATTTTCTTATGTGTGATTAATGGACTTGACATCTCTTTTGACTGAATTAATGGACTTTTGAGCGGTGATTAAATGCTGGATTTATCAACAAAACTGCAATAGCCCAGATTAATCAACTTAACTACAGCAGAATGGATTCATCTACATCTACCTACTTCTCCTATCCCTAGAACCAGAGGTCTTTTTCAAGGCCAACAAATTTGAAAAATGAATACTCATTGTGAATAATCAGAATATTTTCCTTTTCAGGTTTTTTTTTGGCTAAATACCAAAATTT
>JAQQPU010018872.1:4033-17049 GCA_029168905.1 Artemia sp. Kazakhstan ARC1039
ACAAAAGAAACACCACAGCATGGCCCTGAGGAGGATTTTGAGCACGATTGGTTCGGTATAACTACTGATAAATCGAGACAATAATTCACAAGAAATTTATTTTTAAATTTCTTAAAGTGTTGCTGTTGCGATGAAGCTGCAAAAGAAGATATATAGTGGTGAAATTGTTTCCTCTATTTCTTCGTCTGAAGGATTAGGCTCTGATTTCCAAGGTTTTGAAAAAAATCCTTTTTTCATTCTATTATGGTGTACTACTTCTTCCTTTTCCTTTTATTGATGTTTTAAAACATAAGTTAAGCTATTTGGTAGAATTTTTACAATCCTGTAGGGCCCATCCCGTTTCTGTTTTAACTTTTTTGTCCCTCCCAGGTTGGTTTTGTATACATAAACCAAGTCTCCTAAACAATAATTTGTCTTTTTTTTGCTGGTTCTGTCATATTTTTCTTTTTGTTCTGTTTTCGTATCTTCCAAATTGTCTTTAACTTGTTCCATAGCTTTTTCCATTCGCATCAGCATTTCTTGCTTATATTGGTCTAGGTTGTAATATATTCTATCATTTTGTATTTCATCTAAACAAATTCTTGGATCTCTTAGATGTTGTAAAAAAATGTGCGTATCTTTTAAAGAACGTTTAAAAGTCGTATTTATTACAAACACTACGAATGGTAAATGTTCATCCCAATTTTCATTTTCCTCTCTTGCATGTATCCCCAGCATGTAAGCTAATTCCCTATCTTTGTGTTCAACCTTTCCATTAGCTGATACCATATAAGACGAGGTAAACCATCGTTTTACCCCCAGATATTCCGTAATTTCGTCTAATAATTTGGCTCTAAAACATGGTCCATTGTCACTAAGTAAAACTCTAGGAAAAAGTTCGTGTTCCAAAAAGAGGCGGTTGACTAAAACTTTCGCAATGGTGTTTGTCTTTTTGTCTTTAATGGGAAAAGCGTATAAGTACTGGTAATCTTCCTCCTGTTATCCAAATGTTTATTGACATTATTTCTCCTACCCCTGAAGGGGTGGGGTAGAGACCTAATTCATCCCTAGGGGTCTTTGATGGCGACTTTTGTTTAGCACACTCTTGTCAGCTTTGTATGAAAGCTTTTACTTTTGAGTACATTTTTGGAAATTAAAAATTTCCTTTTAACCTCCCAATAGTTTTCGCTTCTCCCATGTGACAGCCAATCATTGCGTGTGCCATCTGTAAAATTTCTCCTTCCAGTGATTTTGGAATTACTGGAATAATTTTTAAGTCATTTTTTCTATATTCTTGCGATGGTCTGTAATATCTCACCAAAATATTTTTAATTTCATCAAGATCAAAATTATCTAAGTCCTTCAATAAATGTTTAAAGTGCTCTGGCAGTTCCGTTCCCTTTGATAAAAAGGATTTCATTACTAAGCAAAAATCATCTTTATCCTTATGATTCAAAATATTTTCATTAGATAGTATTTCTAGTCCTTTCAGTTCGTTCTGGATGGTTGTTATCAAATTTCCTTCTCTATAACAATTTCGTGACAAATAGTCTGGTAAAATTTTTG
Organism: Artemia sp. Kazakhstan ARC1039; assembly: GCA_029168905.1. Lineage (NCBI taxonomy): Eukaryota > Metazoa > Arthropoda > Branchiopoda > Anostraca > Artemiidae > Artemia > Artemia sp. Kazakhstan ARC1039. The sequence goes on from JAQQPU010018872.1 coordinate 5,579, forward strand.
TACCGCCCTTTATATATATTGGGGCATATGAATATGCTTGCAGACCTAGTATCCACTGTGTCAGCCGTGCTGAAATATTTTGCGTCGTCTGTAGCCAAATTAGGGATTTTTGTTTTACGCGTAAAATGAATTTTTTTCCAAGTAAAAAATGTCGAAAATATTCTGTAAAAACTACAACTGCTAGGCATTCCCTTTCAACCGTCGAATATTTTCTTTCTGCCTCTGTTAGTGACCTGCTGGCGTATTTAAACCTGCTTTTTCAAATTTTTCCAGTATTTTTCTAAGTCCGACCAAGTGGTCTTCTGGGTTTTCAATAAACAAAATAACATCGTCTAAATAAACCAAGGTATCTTTTTTTCTTCCTGGTTCGTTATCTTTTAACACCAAATTCATTAGTCGACTAAAATAATTTGGACTAAATGATAAGCCAACAGGCTTACGTTCAAATGTGAACGTCCTTCCATCGTCTAAGATTACTGTTGCTTTATGCTTCATTTCTTGATCTAAAGCTATTTGCCAATATCCTGCTATTAAGTCAAAACTAGTGTAGTATTTTGTACCTCCTAGCGAATACCCTGTTGTTCCATTTCCTTTATCTGGCCGTCAAGCCATGGTTTCAAATGATAAGGTGTTTTATACGGTGACTTTTTAATTGGAGGGCCTCCTGTTGATATTTTGTGCGTGATTAAGTGAGTTAATCCGTAATCCGCTTTCTGTCTTGCAAAAGTCCGTCTAAAATCCCAAAGAATATTTTCCACCCGGGTTTTTACGTTTTCCGGTAAATGTTTTAGATCAAATTGTTGCAAAAAATCAGTTTTCAACATTCCATACTTTTCTTGTGGTAGCGGTTTTAATGAGGATATTTGTTCGTGGCTAGTGAAATTTACGCTTAAGAGATTACGTTTAGAGATTTTATTTCCGAATTTGAAATCTTTTCCACTGACTATTCCACTTTTCCACTGACTGTTCTATTTGATTCAGTTCTACTTTATTATTACTTAGATTTGATAGTTTTATGTATGTGATACCGTTTTCAATTTTAATAACTTAATTTTCCATGAAAATCGTGGGGTAATTCTCTTAGGGTGTATTCTCCTATCACTGCATCCATTATTTTAACCTTTCCTTCTTTTGTATTTAATGTCGCTAGAATTTGAGTGGTTGTTCCCCCTTGTAATGTGATTTTTCCGCTTATTTTTAGGTTATAATTCGAATCGTCACTCTCCTTATCTGTTATTACGCAAATTTGCCTATTAGTTTCATTTGCCTGGTTTATGGTTATTGTATCAGATATGGGTTCCCATATGATCCCATACTTCCTGATAGTATCTAATCCTGGAATACAAGGAAATGGTAGCTGCTTGCATATTATCACCGTTACTATTATTTATTTATCCCCTGTGCTAAATTTTAATGGACATTCCCCCAAAATTGTCATCCTGTGCCCTGCCACTGATGTCAGAGTATTCTGGCATCTGCTTACGCGATTTTTGACACTAGGAGGAAACCTCTTAAAAATTTCCTCTCAAATTAATGATTTGGATGCATCCGTATCTAGTAAGCATGGTAAATTTTGAAAACACTCAATTTTAAAACAACGTAAAATCGGTAGACTATTATTATTTGCATTTGTATCACAACATTCTAAACTATGTAGGGGTCTTTGTAAGGAAACAGTATTATTTGTTCCCTGTCTTCCTAAATTTCTGCCCCCCTGCGTTCTGAACTGGTGTCTTGTCTTGTACGTCTGGCCTTCTTTGCGTATTTTATGCCAGCAATCTGCTGCATAGTGGTTTGGTTTGCTACAATAATAGCAATTAAATTTTCTCTAAAATTGTTTGTTTGTTTCCTGGTTACTTCTAAATATTTTTAATCTGTCATTGTTGGTTCCCCAACTATCTGTCTTCGGTGGGGGTGGGTGCCCATATTTTCTATAGTTATTAGCTGCCAATCTCTCAAGGTCGTGGAATCTGTCAGCTATTTCCCTAGATGGCAAACCTCGGCCTCTGTCGCGTTTTTTGGTTCATGATTTGGCTCCTCAAAGTTCACCCGCTTCTGTCCCCTTTCATATTTTATACTTCCTTGGGTTCCTGTGTTATTTATTAACATCTGATCAAACTTTTTCATAGCCTCGTAAATTTTTACCTCTGTCTCGACTAGTATTATATCCTGCTCTAAATTTTCAGGTTTCCGTGATAATATTAGTCTTAATAGCTTTTTTGGTAAACCTTGGGTAAACGTATGTAATTGTACTTTCTATACTGTCTCGTCATTTCCGCCTTTCTCTAATTGTAAGCATACATATCTACAAATTTTGTCGGCATATTCCCTGATATTAGTTGAGGTATTGAATGTCACTAACTCTGTCCTTAGCCTGTCGGAGATGCTAGTCTCTATGAATCTTTTTTTAAAAGATTCAGTTAGAGTACTGAAGTCCTTGGGCTCTTCTTCCTTAATTGCCTCAAAACGTTTAAGAGAGCTTCCTTTTAATCTGGCTGCAACGCATTGCTCTTTGACCTTATCCTCAAACGATTCAGTTAGTTGGTCGAAAATTTTCAATTTTTCCATAAACTCATCTACATCTGAAATTCCCGCGTATTCGGGTATAATTTTTGAAATTTCAAGTACCTTTGATAGGGAAGTCATTTTTTCCTCTGGTAAAACAGGAACTTCTAAATTGTTATAATCGTGCTTTGGCTTCATCTATGTCCCCCAATATCTGGAAATGTTCGTCCCTCCTACCAATCCTAAAGAAAAATAAACCCAAAAATAACCCTGAGTCTTATAGGCCCATAATGATTATTCCTGTGATGGGGAAAATAATGTAGAAAATGATCTATTATCGACTCCTCTGGTTTGTTGAAAAAATAATATTATCCCTCACACTCAAACTGGTTTCAGAAAACACCACTCTTCAACATATGCTTTCATATTATTAACAAATGCAATAAATAAATCATTCTAAAAAAATAATGTCCTAGTCACAGCTTTCCTAGATTTTAAAGGGGCATATGACAATGTGAACCACCAAATCCTCTTAAATAAACTTGCAAACCTTGGACTACCTCCCAAGCTAGTATCTCTTATAAAATTGTTCATAGAACTTCGAAGTTTCATTGCTTGTGTAGATTCAGCCTCATCACCTCAAAAGACAATAACCAAAGGCCATCCTCAGGGAGCAGTCCTCAGCTGCCTCCTCTTTGCCCTATATCTCTGGAACATGAACCTCCCCCACACAAATCTACAATATGCTGATGATCTGGTACTATGGTCATCTGGCAGCACCTTTGAGATTGCAAAGTCAAAGCTGCAAAAGTCACTTTTCCAATTTGAAAAATTTTCTCAACCTTAAGATTTACCCATTGCACCTACAAAGTCAAAAATAATCCAATTTCACCGAAGGCGAAACCATATTACTGCAAGACTAAATCTAAATGGAACAACTATTCCAGAAGATAATCATATCAACTACCTAGGTCTCATACTTGACCAAAAACTTCATTTCCACCTCCACATTTCAAACACAATAAAAAAAATGCTATAGAAAAACAAGTATACTAAAAAGACTTCTTTCTACAACCTGGGGCTGTAAGAAGAAAATCTTACTCCAGTTTTATAAATCACATATAAGACTCCATATTGACTATGGACTCATCGTCTATGGTGCATGTGCAAAGACCCAGATGCAAAAAATTGAAACAATACAAAATGATATAATACGTCTCATATTTGGTCTTAGGAAACCCACAAGCAGCAAGTTTCTGCTTATGGAGAGTGGATTAATAACAGTGGATTCGAGATTGCACAGTCAAAGCTGCAAAAGTCACTTTTCCAATTTGAAAAATTTTCTCAACATTTAGATTTACCCATTGCACCTACAAAGTCAAAAATAATCCAATTTCACCGAAAGCGAAACCATGTTAATGCAAGACTAACTCTAAATAGAACAACTATTCCAGAAGATAATCATATCAACTACCTAGGTCTCATGCTTGACCAAAAACTTAATTTCCACCTCCACATTTCAAACAAAATAAAAAAAAAATGCTATAGAAAAACAAGTATACTAAAAAACCTTCTTTCTACAACCTAGGGCTATAAGGAGAAAACCTTACTCCAGTTTTATAAATCATATATAAGACCCCATATTGACTATGGGCTCATCGTCTATGGTGCATGTGCAAAGACCCATTTGCAAAAACTGAAACAATACAAAATGATATAATACGTCTCATATTTGGTCTTAGAAAACGCACAACCAGCAAATTTCTGCTTATGGAGAGTGGATTAAGAACAATAAGGGAGAGACGCAGCTTTCTCTTGATAAAACATTTTACAAAAATTGAATCAAATAGCTCGCACACTCTACATAATTGGTTAAGAAATCCAGCCATGTATAGAGGCATTGCATATGAGTACGCCAATATTCAGAAGAAGTTCCTTGTACCCATAAAGTCTATTGCACCTTCTTTCTCCCAATACCCTCCATGGAATTGGTCAATCACCATAATAAATACCGATTTCTCAAAGTGGACCAAAGATTTAACCCCCATCGCTTTTGTCCAGAAAAAATTTGCTGAACTTAATACAATTACTTATAAAAACCATTTCCAAATCTTTTTTGATGGGTCCAAAATGAATGAGAAGGTAGTAAGTGGTGCTTTTCTTCCTCACCTGAAAATTGCAATGGGTGAGAGATTGTAGAATAGTGTATCTATAATGTCTGCAGAGTTAAATGCCATAATCATGGCATTAGAACACCTTATGGAAAACCAACCTCTGATTGCTAATTCTAATAATATTATAGTTTATTCCGACTCTTTATCAAGCCTTGAGTTGATGTCTTCAGCTCCTCAGTATAAGTTAGATATTGACACTTATCATTGCCTTAGTATTATAGATAATCTTGCTTCGAATGGAATAAGAGCTTATATTCAATATATTCCTATCCCCTTTGGTATAAGTGGTAATCATCAGGTTGATGAAATAGCATTAAATGCTATAAATATCGACCAGCCAAGTGGGAGACCAATCACCATTAGAGATATTTATGGATGGAGACTATCAGATACTATGTTTAATAAAAATAATCATATCCTTTCCTCCTTTCCCAATAAGTATTTTTCTAAAATTTATCATAGAATTTGTTCTGGAACAAACGGACTAAATTTTCTTGCATTCTCGTATCAGTTTCCTAATTCAAGTGGTTCAGTTCCCCTGTCTCCTCTCTGCAGGTATTGTAATATGAATAATGAAACAATTGACCACTGCCTATTTGAATGTAATATGCTGACGTGTGCACAACATACCTTGCTTTTTAAACTGTTAAATTGCTTCAAACACCACACAATCTCACTATCAGCCAAAAGCCTAGCCAACTATACCTGCACACAGAGCATCGACATCTATCACCTTATAGTTGAACTCCTTGAGTCAAAGGATCTACTGAAAGATATCTGTGAATATCTAACAAATAAGAGACAACCAAGCAAGTAGCTCTGTAGCCCACAGAGTGAAGCAAAAGGAAAAGGGCTAAATAGAATAGTATCGACTGAAAAGCCCGCCTGCTGTGAAATAGTAGAAGAATCAGAAGATCATATGAATTTTATGACCTTTTTAATGGCCGGAACGGTTGGGAGGAGTGGAAGGAGTATTTAGCCCAGTCTTGTCTACAAAATCCCCACAACAAACAAGAGAAAAAGGGAAATATTCGATGCTCATCGGATACTAGCGATGAAGAGCCTCAAACACAGCCTTATGGTTTAAAACATGATAAATCAAAGGTGAAATCCAAAGAGGAAGAAAAATTGGAAAGAACCAATGAGATATCTGATTTTCATACATTAGACTCACCTACAGTCTTAATACAAAAATGGCTTTTGGAACAAACGCCATCTTCCAGACACGAGCAAGCAGAATTCGACACCAATAATTCTTCTACAAAAACAGATATACCTAAACCTGGACCATCGTTAAGAAAACCCTCCTTAAGAGAGAAATTATGGAGAAAAGTAAAGAAACCAGAAGGACAGTAACAAGTTCCTTCTTCAGCAGCACAAGTAGCTAAATCACTTATGAAAAAGGCCAAACGTCATGAGAAACAAAGATTAAAGATATTTGACGAGGCAACAAAACCGCGCTCGAATTCAGAATCTTGTGTACCACACTATAGAGACCACGAAAAAACTTGCAAATATTATAAAAAAGAGAAACAAAAATTTGGAGTCCAAACTTCGGACGAGGAAACGGATAAAGGGAGAACAAGCGTAGCCCCCAACCGATTAATATTTGAATATTATAATGTTAACCGAAAAAAAAAATAAAATTAAATAAAATAAAACAAGTAAAGAGCCTCTAAAAATATCTATATTTTTTCCTTCTTTAATCGGTATGTTAATAACGTCAAAATTTCCTTGATAATATATCAGATACACACGGTCTGATAGTAGAAATAAAATAGAGTGGAGCAAATAGTCCCTTATATCCCAATTAGTCGACAAATAGGTTGTGATAGGGAGCCAACAGAAACCTTATCACGGAAACAATTACACAGGGCATTAATAGGTGACTCGTAACTTTTAATGGGTGCAGTGAAACTAATAGAACTATACATATTTAGAATCAGCATTAAGGCGATTCTTTTGATATGTATATTGCAAAAATTATTTGGGGGGGGGTGTAATTTAAAAAAACGAAGGAGGATAGTCTACCGAAATAGGGTCATTGGAAGCTAGCAAATTTGGAGTTGGGCTCAATCACTGCTGGTCTCTCATTGTTAAGTACATGCAATGCATCTACTGACCTTTGACTCTCTGAGGTGGCAACTCCAGTCGAATTTAAAAAAAAATGTTTTAAAAGAAATTAAAAAAAAATAATATTAATAGGAAAAACAGCAATAGTTTACATTAAGTGCACTACATGTATAAGCTAGCTGTAATCTTATTGTAAATAATAGAAGATAACAAATGAATACTTACCAAATAAGGACAGTATATATAAATAAGAAGCCGTTGATAAAATGTGTCACAATTTAAAAAGTATAGCACAGTATAAAACAAGGTTTTCTCGGGTATAAATAATTTTACATATAAATAAATTCACGACAGACCATTAACAGAAATAATCAGGGCGAGGAAATTGCAGGTGAAAGACACCAAATGACAGGACCATTGGCATTTAAAAAAAAACTGCTAAAAGTCTTGTCATAGGGGGGGGATCCACCAAGCTAACCAAATATAGATCAGAAATAAAAGTCAAACTTTGGAGGAGGTTTGAGCTGAATGTTCGGGTAAAGTTCCACATGCTAAGAAAAAATAATTAACATGTGGGAAATTTTACTCGGGCACTAAACCCATAAACCTTTAGAACAGGGAAATATTCAAAAATATCACGAAAGGGACAAATTGTACTTAATGATAATATAAAACTAAGGCAAAATTTAAACTGAGGATCAAAACCATACGCGAATAAAATAAGAGATTATAGGGAAACCGCATTGGGCACTGATAATCCCTATCTCTAAACAAAATTTGGCAGGAACGAGGCATTATTTTTTGTGAAGTAGCATAGACAAAGAATATGTGATTGCAAAAAAAACACACATTTTGGGGGAAATCAGGGTATCTAAAATTAAATTCTTATGAAGGAATGAGAACTAGCAAATGCGAGGCAAAACTTAATTAAAAGTTTTCTTAAAATCAGCTGAAAAATACAGTACTTTTCTAACACAAACACTTTCGAACGGAGAAATTTAAATAATTTCAAAAAAATACAGGTTGCGACAATAGACACCCCCCCCACCTCTTAAAATAAGGATATAATGAATTTGACCATAAAAGGCCAATTAGTATAAAAATTTGTAAAAGTTATTGAATAAAACATGAAACATAAATATAGGCTTAGAAAAGACCTATTTTATTGAAAAAACGGAAAAAAACTTGAAAAAACCCTTAGGCTTCATTGAAGTAAATATTCAAAAAAAGAAGGGAAAAAATAGAAGGGTTCAAGTTAAAAATATAGCAAGACGAAATTAAAGTAAAAGAAATTGAACGGAGTCAGTTAAAATCTGTTATACGCGCATATTGAACTGACCGAACGAGACTAGTACGAAAATTGTACTAAATAAGTACAAAATAAATAGCATTAATACTACGGAGCCACCGTTACAGTGGTTAACTCGGGCCGAAATCAATAGAAATATTGTAGAAATGCTCCAAGTAGACAGGAAAAATTATGTTCTCTTATGTGGGAGTCATTTTCGGAAAAACGACTAGCATGGCATAAAGACAAGACCACTAAAAGTTGGGAAGTTAAAGTGAAAATAATCATTGTCACTTTTATGTCTAAAAATAAATTACTGTGTGCCATGAAGGCAAGGTATTTTCTGCAAAGGGGCCACTTTCTTTGAGAACAGAATAGCCAAAGAGAAAACTGTGACTTGACCTAAGGCTCCTGCCACGCTGGGGGTGGCGTAGAGAGCGTCGCAACTCTTCTCCTCCAGGATGACCGGTCTACTGCTATTAATGGGGCCTCTTCGACAGCGATGTTAGCTATCTCGAGGAATTTGTTGAGGCTATCCTTCCACCTTGTCTGAGGTCTGCCCCTCGGGCGAGACCAGCCATTAGCTTTAGCGTCAAAATCGTAGACTATTCGGGCTGGGGTTTTCGTCGGCATACGCAGGAGGTGTCCGAACCATCTGAAAGTACGGTGCGCCATTTGGACGGAGAATGGCACTTGGGAGGTGAGTGCGAGCAACCTTGCGTTGCTTACAAAATCGTCCCATCGAAGTCCCTGAATCCAACGGAGCTGTTTCGTCTGGCAGACGTCTATCATTCTGAGGATTGTTGATTTGAGAGTCCAGGTTTCTGCTGCATAGAGGAGGACCGAGCCTACGGATACATTATAAATTCGCATCTTCGTGCGCCTAGATATATGCGGCATTCTCCAGAGATTGTTGAGCCTTCTGACGATAGACGAGGCTTTTGAAACTCGGCTGCACACCTCTTCCTCTATAGAGCCTTCATTAGACAGCACGGAGCCAAGATAAGTGAAGTTCTTTACAACTTCAATAGGAGCTCCACAAACAGTTATGTTGTCAGGGGGCGAGACTGGGCTTGGGGGCTCAATTGCCATTATCTTCGTCTTAAGCCAGTTTATTTTCAGCCCCACTTTTGCTGCCTCTTCCTTTAGGACTTCCAAAGCGTCAGTCCACTGGTCAGTCAAGTCAGCAACGAGACCAAGATCATCTGCGAAGCCAGCGTTTGTCAGAACGCGATCTCCAAACTGCAGACCAAAGGGCAGGCGATTTGTTTTTCGTGTCATGACATGGTCTATCACGCAATTGAACAGTTCCGGGGCGGCGGCACACCCTTATCGTACACCGGTTTTGATGCCGAATGTTGTGCTCCGTTTGCTGTTGACTTGGACGCAACCCACGGTGTCTTCGTAAAGATTTTCAAACAACTTGCAGTATTAAAGAGAAAACTGTGGCCACAAATCAAAAAAAAGTTCGGCAATACTATAGGATATAATTAATTATTGTGTGTGCAGGTTCATAATAGTCCTTTTAGCTGTAGCTGATGACAAGAGAACTTAGAAACGTTATATGAGCTACTGGAAGGCAGTCCTGGTAAGCAAACATTCAGGGTGCAGGCACGAGTCAATTGATAGTGCCAAAACAGGCAAAAAGACGAATAGCTTAATTTTTAGCTTATCAGATCTAAGCTGTAAATGGAGCCTTATCCCAAAAGGACATTAAAGCTGAAAAAAAGAGATTACAGACAAAAACGTTATAAAACTGTCTCAAGTGCCTAAAAAATTCAAAAGGAATTAAAAAGCTCAAAAGTATGAATAAACAAACAGGCATATAGTAAGCTAATGACAGTTAATGTCAAAGTTGGTTCGAAGTAGAATCAAAGTTGTAAAACAAAGATAAGAAAATAAATATAGTAGTATATGGAAAAGTTATATAATGGTAACAAATGTTGTTGAGAAAATATATAGAGTTATAAAGATATTTTCAAAAGTCTTTCTAAATATGGATTTGTTATCATAAAAAAAATTGTAAATATATAAATTTTAATAGCAAAATCATGTTATTTGAACTATTACCAACCCCTTATATAAAGGCTAATCACAGTTATTAAACTATTAAAGTGCTTCGTGGTGTTAGGCAGGGAGGTGTGTTATCACCAACCCTGTTCAAAATTTGTATTTCTACTGTTCTGGAAGAGATCTCAGGCACTTATTTTTCTGGTTCTACTGATGTTTCTTACATTGCCTATGCTGATGACATTCTGTTGATTAGTCGTACTAAGTCTGCTCTTTCTGCGATGGTTTCCTTAATTTCTCAGTCTTTCCTAAATATTGGTCTATCCCTGAATCTTGACAAGTGTGAATTCTTATCTTATAATCTGTTTTCGTCTACTCCTCTGGTATGTAATGAATTTTCTGTACTTTCTGTCTCTTTCTTTCGGTGGCTTGGTATTACTGTTTCTAATTCTCTAGCTCTCTTTCGTAAACAGATTGTTGCTGATTCAGTAAGAAAAATTCAGTTCAGTTATTCAAAAATTGTAGCAAACCGTGGAAAATATAACAGAAGAGCTCTTGGGCGCTTATTCTGGACTTTTTGTGATCATTCTGTGCTTTATTTTTCGGGTATTCATTCTGTTCTTAAGCTAAAGGATTTAAAAAAGATTAAAGTTACTTATTTCAAATTTTGCAAATTTCTTCTTTCTCTACCGCCATGGATTAGAAATCGGTATTTAGTTAAAAATTTAAAGAAACAGTCGTATAAGATCTGCAGCCATAAATAATTTTTTGGTATTTGTGTATTATACAATAACAGCTCAAGAAGTGAAGTTTGGTGAATACTACAAAAACAAAACAAAAACGATGAAAACGTAATAGTTTAAAAACAAATTTGGGCTATATATTTGCGCATTGGGGTTGGGGGGTTGGGGTAAATCATAGCATATATTAAATACGTAACCTAACCTAACCTAGGTACCTTTTTTTCCTCCTAAACCCCAAAAAACTAAAGTTTAACCGGGTAATGCCTATTTGATCTTTGCGATTCTCGAGTACTAGTGGTTATGATAGCTGGCATTCCAATCAAGATTGGCCAATCAAGTCAATTCAAGATTGGCAACTCAAGATGTAACTCAAAAGCTCGGTGACCTACATAAAAAGCTTTCTGCAGATGCATTTTGTAAATTTGGCCCTGACCACGGTCTTTTACAGTTCTTTTCGTAGTTTAATTTAAATGCTAGTGTTTGTTGAGTTTTTTTGTTTTTTTGTTTTTCTTTTTTTATTATTATGTACTCCACTTGTACTACTTTTTGTTAGTTGTGGGTAATAAATGATTGATTGATTGATTGATTATCAGTTATAGTGTATAAATCTATTTGTCTATTGTTTTTTTTCGTAAATATTTTAATTGCAGTTAAGACTTATCAGATAAAAGTCTTGAC
>JAQQPU010018873.1:0-17048 GCA_029168905.1 Artemia sp. Kazakhstan ARC1039
GATGTAAGTTAAGTTTTTTTAAAAAGAAATTTTTTTTGTTTCATTTTATATTTTTTTTTTTTTCCGTTGAGAAAGGCTCCCGGACGTGGGGCCGAAATATTCGGAGTATTTGTGTATAATTAATTGTTCTGTATTTCACTACTTTATAGAAAATTAAAACCCGTTTTTCTTGTTTAAAATTTTTTTTTTTTTAATGGAAAAGCAGTGTGGTCTAAGAAATTATTTACGTCTAGCCTACGGGTGGCAAAAGACCAATTCAATTTTATTATTTTTGAATTTAGCAAAAAAACATGCCAATATAATTACACAACAAAAGTTTTTAGAAAAGTGCAAAGTAAATAAACTAATTCCAAAATCGTTTTGTTTTAATTATCATTTAAATACATATAATGAAGAAAAGCACACGAGAAAGGTAAATTTACTAAACTTAAACCATGTGCTGAAAGATAAACGTTTCCAGAGATCACAAGTTGTAAAAGAAATAGATTTTTTAAAACATAGCCTTGGTAATTTTCTTAATACAAATGATTTCCAACAAATTATATCAATCTTTAAAAATTCTTTTGAACATGTTCTAAGATTATCTAGGGAAAGACTAAACCAAAAATTTTTGCAGTTAAAAAGGGAAAAAGAACAACAAAAACTATCAATGTATAAGCCTAATTATTTCCCCGGCCCTGGGGTGATTAATTTAAGCAAAAAGGAGTTAACCAAAGAACAAAAGGAAATCCTTGAAAGAGGTATAAAATTTGGACTAAATCCTAAAAATGTACCGATAGAGGAAATTATTTCAAAGATTGAAACTGGGATTCATAAGTTTCCAAAAGATATAAATAATGTAGATGAGTTAAGACTAAGGGTAGTGAATATTTTAACAGATTTTGGTAGTTATCAAGAAAAAGTTAAGAACAAAGATATTAAAGTTTTAAAAGATTTAAAAAAAGATGATTTTCTAATAATAACGAAAGCGGATAAGAGCAATACAGTAGTAATCCTAGAAAAAGATGATTATGATAGTAAAATAGAAACAATTCTAAGTGATACTTCAACATATAAAAAACTTAACTCGGACCCAACTGAATTGTATGCTAAAAGATTAAGAAAAGATTTAGAAGACCTTAAAACAAATGGAAGTATCACACCCCAGATGTATCACAAGTTCTTTCCAAGGGGATCAGTTAGCCCTAGAATATATGGTTTGCCAAAAATACATAAAACAGGCATCCCCTTAAGACCTATTGTTTCAACAACCAATTCACCAACGGTAAAAATCGAGAAATGGGCAGCAATGACACTTAAACCATTATTATATCTCCAAAATTCGTTTATAAAAAACTCGGAATTTTTAAAAGATAAACTTATAAGTGTAGAAATATCAGAAGAATCTAGATTGTTCAGTTTTGATATAAAATCCATGTATACGTATATTCCTTTTGATAAATCGTTTAGTATTTTATCCAAAAAACTTGAGGAACGAAAAAATGAGATAGAAGAATTATCTTCGGGAATTGAACTGGAAACTATATTAAATTTAGTCAGAATAACTAGCAGATATACTAACTATTTCACGTTTAGAGATAATTTTTACCATCAAATTAGGGTTCTAGCAATGGGAGGGCCTTTAAGTCCGTTGTTAGCAAATATTTATGTAGAGTATGTTGAAAATTTAGCTATAGAAACATATTTTTTAAAACCTAAATTTTGGGGCAGATATATGGATGATATTTTAGTTATTTGGAATTACGGGGAATCAGAAATTGAAGGTTTTTTGGAACATTTAAATAATTTTGGAGGAGAATTAATTTTTACAATTGAAAAGGAAACAGAGAATAAGTTACCGTTTCTAGATATTTTGATCCATAGAAATAATAACGAACTAGCATTTTCAATTTACCGTAAACCGACTAATAACAACCGTTATTTGTCTTTCACATCAAATCATCCGATCCAGGTAAAAAGAGGTGTGGTTATTTCTTTAGTTGATAGGGTATTAAAATTAGCATCACCAGGATACATAAGAAATGAACTAATTTTTATTAAGGATATTCTAATAGGTAATGGCTATCCGGAAAATATGATTTCTCAAATAATTGAAAAAAGGAAAAAAAAGTTGACGGAACCAAAAATATTAGAAGAAGATGGGTCAAATCAAGAAACAAATTACATAACTTTGCCTTTTATCCCAATTTTATCACAAAAATTAAGAAGAGAATTAAAAAAAACATAATATAAATACAGCATTTAAATCAGGACATAATATAAGCTCGTTGTTAAATAAAGGGAAAGACAAGGTACCGAGAAATTTGCAAAAGGGAGTTTACAAAATTCCATGTTCTTGTGGTAAATTTTATGTGGGAAGAACGCAACAAACTTTAGAAAATAGGCTACAACAACACAAGAATGCAATAGATTGCGCTCTAAAACAAAACAAAACACCAGAAACGTTTGAGTCAGCTGTTGCAGAACATCTTTATAATTTTCCTCATCACAGTATTTTATTTGATCAAACAAAAATAGTAGATACGTCTGTAGGACTTTTACAAAGCTTCAGGGAAATTATAGAAATAAAAAAGATAATATATGGGGGTACTAGTATCAATAAAAATGAAGGGGAATTTAGGATCAATTCAATTTATAATAGTTTAATTAAAATGCAGGCAAGATATTCAACCAGTACTGATTTTAATAATAGTTCTTAAACGAAAGATGACCTTGCGAACAAAGGTCAGAATGGGTTAAATGATGGGAAAAGTAAACGAACTGCAGCTAAGCTTGCAACCAAACGAATCCGTTCAATTTATAATTCATAAATTGGTTGATGAACTTGTGAAATTTAATTAGGGGTTATGGGCCGGGGGGTTAGTTGACCTTTTATTGTTTTGGTCTAAGTATAAATATATTCTTCATTTTTGATAGATTTCAATTTATATATTGTGAGGAGGCGAGTTGAATCATTATAGACATTCAGTGCATGGAAGTGTTTATTTAATATGTGAGTTTTGTTTCTTATTTATTTATTTTTTTCTTTTGTTTTTTTCTTTCATTTATGTGTTTAGTATGTTTTATTTTGATGTAAGTTAAGTTTTTTTAAAAAGAAATTTTTTTTGTTTCATTTTGTATTTTTTTTTTTTTTCGTTGAGAAAGGCTCCCGGACGTGGGGCCGAAATATTCGGAGTATTTGTGTATAATTAATTGTTTTGTATTTCACTGCTTTATAGAAAATTAAAACCCGTTTTTCTTGTTTAAAATTTTTTTTTTAAATGGAAAAGCAGTGTGGTCAAAGAAATTAATTGGGTTAAAAATCTATAGTAACTAAAATAAATTATTTCTAAGAGAGAATAACTTTTTCCACCAAAAACTGCATTTTTGATGTCTTTTCACACTGCAGCCTTTCAAACATAATCGTATACCAGCGGTAAGATTTGAACCCATGCCTCCGAAGAGACTGGTGGCTAACACCAGTGCCTTGGACCACTCGGCCAGGCTGCCTCTCATAATTTGGGTTGCAGCAGTAGCTAGCAACCTAGTAAGAGACGATCAGTCCAATGCTAAGAAATATAAAAACCCAAAACTCCTAAACATAGAGTCAGATCAAAGCAAAAGTACATCATTAGAACTACTTTGTCTTAAACCCTACTAGATAAATAATGAATGTCGTCATAGGTTTATATTAGACCTATGACGTGAATAGAAAAACACGACATTATGTTGTTGTTTCTGATTTACAGTAAAGAACGACCTCTCATCCATAGTAACGGATATATGGTGGTCCGGGTTGCAGCGGTAGCTAGCAACCTAGTAAGAGACTATCACGTCCAATGTTAAGAAATATAAAAACCCATAGTTCCTAAAAAAAGAAGTCAGATCAAAGCAAAAAGTACACCATTAGAACCGCCTTGTCCGAAACCCCTGTATAGAAAAACTTTCTGTCCCTTGGTCCGGGTTGCAGCGGTAGCTAGCAACCTAGTAAGAGACGATCACGTCCAATGTTAAAAAATATAAAAACCCATAGCTTCCTGAAAAAAGTCAGATCAAAGCAAAAAGTACACCATTAGAACCACCTTGTCTGAAACCCCTGTATAGGAAACTTTCTATCCCTTGGCTTGAACAGCAAGGGAAATATATTGGCTTGAAAATCAAGAAAAGTGGCAGTTACTACAACATTCTGCTTAAACGGGACATTTTTTTTCTTTTTTTCTTTTCCACAGATAACTTGGCACTGGAACATCCTAGAAAGTAGTTCAATGGCTCATTTTAAAGGAAATTAATTGGGTTAAAAAAACTATTTGTAACTAAAATAAATTATTTCTAAAACAGAATAAGTTTTTCCACCAAAAACTACATTTTTGATGTCTTTTCATACTGCAGTCTTTTCAAAGATATTTGATTTTTGTACATAAATCATAATCGTATACCAGTGGTAAGACTTGAACCCACGCCTCCGAAGAGACTGGTGGCTAACACCAGCGCCTTAGACCACTCGGCCACGCTGCCTCTCATAACTATATATGTGAATCCGGGTTGCAGCAGTAGCTAGCATTCTAGTAAGAGACGATCAAACCAATGCTAAGAAATATAAAAACCCAGAACTCCTAAAAAAAGAGTCAGATCAAAACAAAAGTACATCCTTAGAACCACCTTGTCTGAAAACCTACTAGATAAATAATGAATGTCGTCATAGTTTTACTAGAGCTATGACATGAATAGAAAAACACGTCATTATGTTGTTATTTCTGAAGACGTCATGAAATAACATTATTACGCCATGATGTCATGAAATAAAATGATTACGCCATGACGTCATGATTACTATATAAAAGGCCACAAAGAAACAATGGTCTCATTCAGGGTTACATAAAGGTTAAATCGAAGCAAGCTACAGGCAGGTTTTTATGTAGTACTATACAAAACAGTACTACACAAAAAACAGAGATGGCATGATGAAAATAGAAAAGCAATGGTATTCAACCGACCAGGAGTATCGAGAAGTAAAATTTGAGATAGCCAAACAAAACAGCAAGGAGGGTTATCACAATGATGAAGATAAGAAATGCAAAAATTGATAGTGACAAACAGCGTTATTATAATGATGAAGTTTATAGACATGCAAAAATTGAGACAGCCATACAAAAGAGCAAGGAACGGTATGATAATGATAGAGATTACCGAAACAAACATAAGAAAAAAATTGCTACCAGAATAATGGGTAGATACTGGGGTGACAAAGCTATAATGAAAAAATTAAATTGTCTGCGAGGTTTTAGCGAAGAACGCCTAAGGACAAAGGAAAAGATTATTACAGTAAAGAACAAACTTCCTGCCCATAGTAACTAAAATAAGATTATAATTTCATGTTAAAGATTGATCAATGATGTCATAATCGTAGGTTGTAGCCAAGTCGTCTCTTACTATTCCAATTAAGAAAAAGCCATTTTTTCTGTTTGTGATACAGTAAGGATTATAATAAAGAATGAATATAAAGTTATTAAGAGGCAACACTATAGCGTTGCCTATAGTAAAGGCCATACGGCTCCAATTACTTATTATTTATTTATTTTTTTCTCAAAGGCACTTCATATGGAAGGAATCGTCGTAGAAACTTCAAAGATGGCTCATTCAACTGGAAATCGAGGGTTCTAGTGCCCTTTTAATAGTCGAAAGTGATTGAGGGGTAATTAGCCCCCCCCCACTCCCATCATTCCCCCAAACATATCCAATCAAAATTCTGAGATTATATAAAGGAAAGATATAGTCCATCATATATGATGCTTGTCGATATGTTTTTTTTTTATATAATTATCCATTATTATGTAAAATGCAGTAATTTTTTGGGGTTTAAAAAAATTTATTTGTCAACTGAAACTAGAATAATTCCTAAAAAATTTAAATAAAACAATTTTATTCAACTGCAAACTGCAAAACTATTTATGATGCCTGAGCAAAAATTTAAAATTTTTAATTCAAACCAAAAAAATACCTGAAAATTTTAAAATTAGTTTGAATTTTCTTTCGCTTAAAGTGACTCGTTACGGCATTTTATCGAGTGTAATTACATTAATGATAAAAAGATGGCAGAACGAAAGATGACTAAACAGATAATCTACAAAATGAAAAGGGGGAATATGTTTGGAAAGATACCAATCAACTGAATATACCAATAGCAGCTGACCAATCAGTGTTATTTTATAGTAGACAACTACTGACAGATGTAGCACTAGGGTCTGGAGGCTACGGAAGTGTCAGGCTCTATATAAGAGTTTCAGATAATGTCAGAGTGGCAGTGAAAACGATAAAAGATGATCAAGTTTTTCTTCATTACAAAGACCATAACGGATGCTTTAAGTCCCTGGAGGTTGAAATATTAAATCGAGTGATACATATACGCTCATGTATTGAAATTCCAGTTATTTAGTGTGTAAAGATCAACATATGATAGTAATGGAGTACTTTCAACATTCTGTAAGTTTACATAATTGTTTAAATGCGATTAACACGTTAAACGAAAATGATGCAGGAATGATATTTGTGCAATTAGTGTCGACAATGTTTATTACAATCCAAAGACATTAGCCATAATGATATTCCACTAGATAATGTTCTTTTAGTGCGATATTCTGGTGGCAGTCCTTTGATAAAACTAATAGATTTTGGCTTGGCTAATTTTCGGTCAGTGATGGATCGTCATAATTCATTTGCACCAGGAACTGAATGTTACCTACCTCCAAACAACAGGCACTGTCTCTATTCTGTAGCTGAGCCATGAAGTTTGGGAGTCATGCTTGGTTTTCTTACATGTGGTCTCAAAACTTATGAACCTGCTCATAATTATTTCTATAGAGAAACTCAAAATCAAAAAAGAGGTGCAAAGCTGATAAGGAATACTATTCTTTCAGAGGCAAAAAAGAGGCACAATGATGCACATGACGTCTCCAGTTTTACCTATGAACTGTTATATAGACTACTGACCTATAAAAGTAAAGCCGGAGTTTGCGCAGGTGTTATATACGGTATTTACGTAGATGCTCGTGATTACTACTTGAAAGGAAATTTGTATTCTTGATTGCCAGCCAGATCCCTACCATAGTGCCAATGGTTAAATGGACATAGGTAACATCGAAGACCATACTCCCTTTCAATGACGCACAATTAACATTTCACTTTATATGTGACCGAAATATCCAGAGGTTTTGCTATTGTTTTCAATATCAAATAAAAGGATTGGCCCCTGCTGAACTGTTATTTGTATGGTTAAATTATTAATTCAACATCAAAGCAATTTAATTCATGGATATTAATGATTAAGTATTTAATTACTTGAGCTACTAATATCGATAATCAATTAACTTTAGCTGATTTGTATAAGATATTTGAAGAGATTTTAGCATGAAAGGATCCAAAGATTTATGAAATACTCCAACGAGGGACAAAGGAGTGCCGACATAATAAAAAGTCAGAATTTGTTTTGCATGTTCAAATGGGTATCTTGAGTACCTTTCATTGAAATCGGCCTAAGTTCGTTGCCGTTCAAATTACAAATATCTCTAAATGTGAAAAAATAATACTATTATAAAACAAGATTTAAAAACCTTTGTTTTGGTGTTTTCATTATACAAGCAAATATCGCAACAAAATATTCTGTAAATGTGCCAATTAGTATCGCCTTAGACAGTTCGGCACGGCAATAGAATTTTAATTTATCGCTTCTGCCTGGTTACTAAGAAATTTTGGAAAGAGAAAATACATCAGAAGAAATGGCTTTTTATGGCGATTATAAAAAAAGAACGACCTCTTGCCTATACTAAATTTGATACGCCACTTAATTATAGTATAGGTTAGTAATTCCACAGATGGCTTGGCACTGGAACATTGTAGAGAGTTGTTCAATGGCTGATTTTAAAGAAAATTAATAGGGTTAAAAATATTTTGTAATGAAAACAAATTATTTTTAAAATAGAATCGGTTGTTTCTACGAAAAATTGCTAATTTCATATTAAAGATTGATCAATGACATCATAGTCGTATACAAGCGGTCTCTCTTCGCATCTCCGAAGAAACTGGTGGCTAACACAGGTGCCTTGGACCACTCGGCCACGCTGTCTCTCATAACTATATATATGTGAATCCAGGTTTCAGCAGTAGCTAGCAACCTAGTAAGAGACTATCACGTCCAATGCTAAGAAATATAAAAACCCAGAACTCCTAAAAATAAATTCAGATCATAACAAAAGCACATCATTAGAACCACCTTGTCTGAAACCCTACTAGATAAATAATGATCCGGGTTGAAGCGGTAGCTAGCAACCTAATAAGAGACGATCACGTCCAATGTTAAGAAATATAAAAACCCATAACTCCTAAAAAAAGAGTCAAATCAAAACAAAAATTACACCATTAGAACCGCCTTGTCCATAACCCCTATAAAGGTAACTTACCGCCCTTTGGCTTGAATAACAAAGAAAATATATTGGCTTGAAAATCAAGAAACTTGACTATAACCACGTTATTCTCCACAAACAGGATATTTTTTTCTTTCTTCTTCTTCTTCTTCTCTTCCACAGATAGCTTGGCACTGGGACATCGTAGAGAGTTGTTCAATGGCTCATTTTAAAGGAAATCTCTAGATCTAGGGCCATTTGTACTTAATTTTTTTTTTAAAGTAATTATTTTTTACGAAAAACTTAATTTTTTATATACAATATTGATCAATGTCGTCATAATCGTATACCAGTGGTAGGATTTGAACCCACACCTCCTAAGAGACTGGTGACTAACACCAGCACCTTGGACCACTCGGCCAAGAAAAATATCCCACAAACGGGATATTTTTTTCTTTCTTCTTCTTCTTCTTCTTCTTTTCCACAGATAGCTTGGCATTGGAACATCGTAGAGAGTTGTTCAATGGCTCATTTTAAAGGAAATCTCTAGATCTAGTGCAATTTCTACTTATTTAAATTAATTTTTTTAAATTAATTATTTTTTACGAAAAACTTAATTTTGTATATACAATATTGATCAATGACGTCATAGTCGTTGGATGTAGTTAGTACATAAAGGCTCGATCATCGAATTTAAGGTGAAACTAAGTAAAGGACAATTATGCCTCCATATATTCACAGTGATGTATAAGATTTCCCATTAAATCTGTAAACTGTTCCACAGTTGCCGGTCCATACCTTGGAAGCTTTTCACTAAACATGCAACATTTCTTTTGGATATTACTATGAAGTTTTGCGAAAGCATCTCTAGCTGACTTTTCAACAAAATCTATTCATTCAGAGATTAACCGGGTTGCAGCGGTAGCTAACAACCTAGTAGGAGACGATCACGTCCAATGTTAAGAAATAAAAAAACCCATAGCTCCTAAAAAAGGAGTCAGATCAAAACAAAAAGTACACCATTACAACCGCCTTGTCCGAAACCCCTGTATAGCAAACTTTCTGTCATTTGGCTTGAACAGCAAGGGAAATATATTGGCTTAAAAATCAAGAAAATTGACTTTAACCACGTTATTTTCCACAAACGGCATATTTTTTTTCTTTTATTCTTTCTTTTCCACAGAGTAGCTTGGCACTGGAACATCGTAGAGAGTAGGTCCAATAGCTCATTTTAAAGGATCCGGGTTGCAGCGGTAGCTAGCAACCTAGTAAGAGACGATCAAGTCCAATATTAAGAAATATAAAAACCCATAGCTCCTAAAAAAGGAATCAGATCAAAACAAAAAGTACACCATTAGAACTGCCTTGTCCTTAACCCCTGTATAGTAAAATTTCTCTCTCTTGGCTTGAACAGCAAGGGAAATATATTGGCTTGAAAATCAAGAAAATTGACTTTAACCACGTTATTCTCCAAAAACGGCATATTTTTATCTTTCTCTTTTTTCTTGTTTTCCAGAAATAGCTTGGCACTGGAACATCGTAGAAAGTTGTTCAATAGCTCATTTAAAAGGAAATTATTTGGGTTACAAATATATAGTAGCTAAAATAAATTATTTTTAAGAGAGAATAAATTTTTCCACCAAAAACTGCATTTTTGATGTCTTTTCATACTGCAGTCTTTCAAACATAATCGTACACCAGCGGTAAGATTTGAACCCACGCCTCCGAAGAGACTGGTGGCTAACACCAGTACCTTGGACCACTCTCCCAATCTGCCTCTCATAACATATATATATGTGAATTTGGATTGTAGCAGTAACTAGCAACCTAGTAAGAGACGATCAGTCCAATGCTAAGAATTATAAAAACCCAAAACTCCTAAAAATAGAGTCAGATCAAAACAAAAGTACATCATTAGAACCACCTTGTCTGAAACCCTACTAGATAAATTATGAATGTCATTATAGTTTTATATTAAAGCTATGACGTGAATAGAAAAACACGAAATTATATTGTTGTTTCTGAAGACGTCATGAAATAATACCATTGCTCCATGATGTCATGAAATAAAATCATTACGCCGTGACGTCATAATTACTATATAAGAAACGTCAAAACTGTAAATGGTCTCATTCATGAATACATAATGGTTAGATCAAAGCAACCTACACGCAAGTTAAAAAAAACAGTACTACAAAAGAAACAGAGATAGTATCTTGAAAAGGAAAAAGCAAAGGTATTCAAACGACCAGGCGTATCGAGAAGTAATAATTGATAGTGAAAAACAGCGTTATTATAATGATGTAGTTAATAGACATGCGAAAACAAACAAAAGCATGGTAATGATGAAGATTACAGAGAATCAACAATTGGGCAGGCTAGACAAAATTTCAAGGAGCGTTATCACAATTAAGAAGATTACCGAATCAAATATAAGAATCCGGGTTGCAGCGGTAGCTAGCAACCTAGTAAGAGACGATCACGTCCAATGTTAAGAAATATAAGAACCCATAGCTCCTAAAAAAGGAGTCAGATCAAAACAAAAAGTACACCATTAGAACCGCCTTATCCGAAACCCCTTTGTAGTAAACTTTCTGTTCCTTGGCTTGAACAGCAAGGGAAATATATTGGCTTGAAAATCAAGAAAAGTGGCAGCTACTACAACATTCTGCCTAAACGGGATATTTTTTTTTATTTTCTTTTGTTTCCAGAGATAGCTTTGCACTGGAACATCGTAGAGAGTTGTTCAATAGCTCATTTTAAAAGAAATTAATTGGGTTACAAATCTATAGTAACTAAAATAAATTATTTCTAAAAGAGAATAAATTTTTCCACCAAAAACTGCATTTTTGATGTCTTTTCACACTGCAGTCTTTCAAACATAATCGTATACCAGCGGTAAGATTTGAACCCACGCCTCCGGAAGAGACTGGTGGCTAACACCAGTGCCTTGGACCAATCGGCCAGGCTGCCTCTCATAAATATATATGTGAATTTGGGTTGCAGCAGTAGCTAGCAACCTAGTATGAGACGATCAGTCCAATGCTAAGAAATATATAAAAATAGAGTCAGATCAAAACCAAAGTACATCATTAGAACTATCCGGGTTGCAGCGGTAGCTAGCAACCTAGTAAGAGACGATCACGTCCAATGTTAAGAAATATAAAAACCCATAGTTCCTAACAAAGGAGTCAGATCAAAACAAAAAGTAAACCATTAGAACTGCCTTGTCCGAAACCCCTGTATAGTAAACTTTCTGTCCCTTGGCTTGAACAGCAAGGGGAATATATTGGCTTGAAAATCAAGAAAAGTGGCTGCTACTACAACATTCTGCCTAAACAGGATACTTTTTTTTTCTTTTGTTTCCAGAGATAGCTTGCCACTGGAACATCGTAGATAGTTGTTCAATGACTCATTTTAAAGAAAAATTAATTGGGTTAAAAATCTATAGTAACAAAAATAAATTATTTCTAAAAGAGAATAAATTTTTCCACCAAAAACTGCATTTTTGATGTCTTTTCACACTGCAGTCTTTCAAACATAATCGTATACCAGCGGTAAGATTTGAACCCACGCCTCCGAAGAGACTGGTGGCTAACACCAGTGCCTTGGACCACTCGGCCAGGCTGCCTCTCATCCGGGTTACAGCGGTAGCTAGTAACCTAGTAAGAGACGATCACGTCCAATGTTAAGAAATATAAAAACCCCTAACTCCTAAAAAAAGAGTCAGGTCAAAACAAAAAGTACACCATTAGAACCGCCTTGTCCGAAACCCCTGTATAGGAAACTTTCTGTCCCTTGGCTTGAACAGCAAGGGAAATATATTGGCTTGAAAATCAAGAAAAGTGGCAGCTACTACAACATTCTGCCTAAACGGGATATTTTTTTTTCTTTTCCACAGATAGCTTGGCACTGGAACGTCGTAGAAAGTTGTTCAATGGCTCATTTTAAAGGAAATTAATTTGGTTAAAAATCTTTTGTAACTAAAATAAATTATTTCCAAGAGAGAATAAATTTTTCAATTAAAAACTGCATTTTTGATGTCTTTTCATACTGCAGTCGTTTCAAAGATATTTGATTTTTGTACATAAATCATAATCGTATACGAGCGGTAAGATTTGAACCCACGCCTCCGAAGAGACTGGTGGCTAACACCAGCGCCTTGGACCACTCGGCCAATCTGCCTCTCATAACTATATATGTGAATTTGGGTTGCAGAAGTAGCTAGCAACCAAGTAAGAGACGATTAGACCAATGCTAAGAATTATAAAAACCCAAAACTCCTAAAAATAGAGTCAGATCAAAACAAAAGTACATCATTAGAACTACCTTGTCTGAAACCCTACTAGATAAATAATGAATGTCGTCATAGTTTTATATTAGAGCTATGACGTGAATAGAAAAACACGACATTATGTTTTGGTTTCTGAAGACGTCATGAAATGACGTCATGAAATAAAATCATTACGCCGTAACGTCATAATTACTATATAAGAAACCTCAAAAGTGTAAATGGTCTCATTCATGATTGTGGGTTACATTAGTTTTTACTATGAGGCGTGATTGTCTCTTACTAGGTTGCTAGCTATCTTTGCAACCCGGATGCTAGCTACCGCTGCAACCCGGGTGCATCTTAAATAATAATCTTATTTTAGTTACTATGGGCAAATGTTCGTTCTTTACTGTAGTCTTACTAGGTTGCTAGCTACCGCTGCAACCCGGATTAGTTATAAAAGATTATTAACTCAATTTATTGTCTTTAAAATGAGTCATTGAACAACTCACTACGATGTTCCAGGGCCAAGCTATCTGTGGAAAAGAAGAAAGAAAAAAATATGCCGTTTAGGCAGAATGCTGTAGTAGCCGCCACTTTTCTTGATTTTCAAGCCAATATATATCACTTGCTGTTAAAGTCAAATGACAGAAAGTTTCCTATACAGGGGTTTCAGACATGGCGGTTCTAATGGTGTACTTTTTGCTTTTGATCTAACTTTTTTTTAGGAGTTATGGGTTTTTATATTTCTTAATATTGGACGTGATCGTCTCTTACTAGGTTGATAGCTACCGCTGCAACCTGGACTAGGTTGCTAGCTACCACTGCAACCCGAATTACAAACAGGAAAAAGCCTACGGCTTTTTCTTCTGTGAAATAGTAAGAGACGAACCTCAAACAATCAAGTAGCTAACTAAGTCCAATGTATGCAATGGTTTGTTATTGTAATGATCTTCTTTTAATGTAATTTCGTAAGAAAAATGATTCTATTTAAAAATCATTTGTTTTATAACTACAAAAAGTTTTTAACCCCATTAATTTGCTTTAAAATGAGCCATTAAACAACTCTCTACGATGTTCCAGTGCCAAGCTATCTGTGAATTTACTAACCTATACTATAATTAAGTGGCGTATAAAATTTAGTATAGGCAAGAGGTTGTTCTTTATTATATGTTCTTCGTACTTTTGTTGTTTGTGATGGAAAGGCAGTGTGGTCTTCGTCGCTAAATGTTGCATGTTTAGTGAAAAGCTTCCAAGGTATGGACCGGCAACTGTGGAACAGTTTACAGATGTAATGGGAAATCTTATATATCACTGTGAATATATGGAGGCATAATTGTCCTTTACTTAGTTTCAGCTTAAATTCGATGATCGAGCCTTTATGTACATTGGAGGTGATCGTCTCTTACTAGGTTGCTAGCTACCGCTGCAACCCGGATGATCGTCCTTTAATATAAATTTGTAATTAAAAATAAAATATTTTTTTCAGTAGAATCAATTTTGTCCAAAAAATTGCATTTTTATGTATTTTCATACTGCAGTCTTTTCAAAGATATTTGAATTTTATAATAAAGATCGAACTCTTCCCTATACTAACTTGCATACGCAACTTCACTATAGTTAAGATTACAGTATTTATTTTCCGGGTTGCAGCGGTAGCTAGCAACCTAGTAAGAGACGATCACGTCCAATGTTAAGAAATATAAAAACCCAATGTTAAATAATATAAATATAAGAAAACTAAAGCTAGCTAATTCCAATGTATGCAATTGTTTGTTATTCCAATGATCGTCTTTTATTGTACCTAGGTTTCAGCCATCTCTACAGCCATGATACTGAAGGAAATTACGTAATCCCTATTTATGTTTTAGTTAACATGGGCAAGGTGTCGTTCCTTATTGCAATGTGGGAATTATTTTTAAACAAAATTAGATGAAATTAATTAGCTAATTTGACATGACATAGTAGGTAACTAAGGGCAAGAGTTCGTTCTTTACTATAACCTTTTATTTACTTGTAGCTACCCCTGAAGCCACCGTATATCAGTTACTATTGGCGAGAGATCGTTCTTTACTGTAAGGATCTCTTGCTAGGTTGCTAGCTACCGCTGCAACCCGGATTATGGTCCCATATGGTCTAGTGGCTAGGATAATTAACTTTCACTAAACAAGCCCGGGTTCGATTCCCGGTGGGGGAAAATTTTTAACTCTATAACTTCGAACATTTGAACCTTTTATAATTTATAATGATGTATAATATAAATACTGTAATCTTAACTATAGTGAAGTTGCCTATGCAAGTTAGTATAGGGAAGAGTTCGATCTTTATTATAACTTTAACATAAACTTCCTTAATCGGATATTTTAATATATCCTATATGGTCTAGAGGTTGAGATAGCTCTCACCCAGTAGGCTTGAGTTCAATTTCTGTATGGGAAATTTTTACTTATGATGATTTCTTAAGGAACATATAAAATTTCTTAATGTAATAAAAATAATTGTTTTAATTACAAAAAGTTTGTAACCCCATTAATTTCCTTCAAAATGAGCCATTGAACAACTCTCTACAATGTTCCAGTGCCTTGCTATCTGTTGAATTACTAACCTATACTATAATTAAGTGGCGTATAAAATTTAGTATAGGTAAGAGGTCGTTCTTTATTATAAGAAAGAAAAAAATATCCCGTTTGTGGAGAATAACGTGGTTAAAGTCAATTTTCTTGATTTTCAAGCCAATATATTTTCTTTGTTATTCAAGCCAAAGGGCGGTAAGTTTCTTTTATAGAGGTTTCAGACAAGGCGGTTCTAATGGTGTACTTTTTGTTTTGATCTGACTCTTTTTTTAGGAGTTGGTGGGTTTTATATTTCTTAACATAGGAGGTGATCGTCTCTTACTAGGTTGCTAGCTACCGCTGCAACCCGGATCCAATTACTATGGGCTATAGTTCGCCCTTTAATGTAACCTCCTTTTACACTACCTGAAAGTTGCAACTCTATTTTTCGGGCTGTTCCTGAGATATTACAGATATTATATTTTGTAAACTTCGATGCACCCAGTGTCTTCGGATATAGTTTTATCCTCTATCTTAAGTCACAGTTTGATGTCTACTGCATCCTCCCCCCCCCCCCCCAACATTCCCTGAGACTTACAGTCTGATCACCAAAGTCATACCCAGGATATTATTTATCTCGCTACTTAATCCTTGAATAGATTTTAGGTGCCATAGATGTTTTTTTTGTGCAAAAAAAATTTAGGGGGAATGAAGAAACATCAGTGTAATACCCCCTCCTTGCTCTACTTGGGGCCTTAGCACCCCCTGAAAGTTCCTACTCGATGCACCTTAGCATTTTAGTCATATTAAAAATACGCTATTTTGGTAGTCTGGTTCTTAACTGTGATTTATGATGAATCATATCGATCCTTTATGTAATATTACGTCACATATGGTTATCTTTTAATGTATTATTACAAACAGGAAAAAGCCTACGGCTTTTTCTTCTTTGGAATAGTAAGAGACGAATCTCAAAGAATCAGGCAGCTAACTAAGTCCAATATCAGCAATGGTTTGTTCTTCTAATGATCATCTTTTAATTTGGCGTTTCTTACTAGGTTGCTAGCTACCACTGCAACCTAGATATTCTTATTTCAGCTACTATGGGCTAAGGCTCGTTCTTTACTGTATTAAGATTGGATGTGATCGTCTCTTACTAGGTTGCTAGCTACCGCTGCAACCTGGACAAGCATGACATTTTTTAAGTCTGATGAAGATTTAGCTGATGTGTCAAAAGTAAGGTTGTAAGTCGACGATTTTGTTTTGGCCATATTATAATTGGTATGGTGAAATAATAATATGCAAATGGTTCTTAAATCATTCTTCTTTATGGTTGCATATGGTCTAGTGGCTAGGATAGTTAACTTTCACTTAACAGGAACGGGTTCGATTCCCGGTGTGGGAAAATTTTTAACTCTATTACCTCCGAACATTTGAACCTTTTATAATTTATAATGATGTATAATATAAATACTGTAATCTTAACTATAGTGAAATTGTCTATGCAAGTTAGTATAGGGAAGATTTCGATCTTTATTATAATGATCTGACTCTTTTTTTAAGAACTATGGGTTTTTATATTTCTTAACATTGGACGTGATCGTCTCTTACTAGGTTGCTAGCTACCGCTGCAACCCGGATATGGACTAAGGTTTGTTTTTTCATGTAAAACTAGCAAAACATTTTTTAAGCCTGATGAAGATTTAACTATTGTGTCAAAAGTAAGGTTGCAAGTCGACGATTTTGTTTTGGCCTTATTATAATTGGTATGGTGAAATAATAATACGCATATGGCTCTAAAATCATACTTCTTTATGGTTCAATATGGTCTAGTGGCTAGGATAGTTA
>JAQQPU010018874.1:0-17047 GCA_029168905.1 Artemia sp. Kazakhstan ARC1039
GAAACTTTCAGGATATGATGAGAAGGATCTTTAACTACTTAGAAAGGGCTGTTAGAAGGGCGAATCTGCAACATCTCTGGAATTGCCAAGAGCATTAAGATGAAATAGTCAGAGGATGTTGGCAGGGGGAACGTTGAAGTAAATTAATTAAATAAAAACGTTCCGAAAAATAAGTTTTTTAAAGAAAAGTAAAGGACATTTTAAACTTAAGCTCAGCAGATACAAATACCTGTTAAAATTCAATCTCAAAACGACCAGAAATTACTATTAGCAATTAATATCATTATACATCAAATACTCAGTTTAATTTATTATTTCTTTCCAAGATTGTTCAAGACACATATAGTTTCACTACAAACAAAATTCGGATACTGCCCCTTCTTTAACTGTAAAAACCTAAAGCCTTCTGCGTCATTGGCGCTTCACTGAAAACAAATTACTCGTATATTACAAATTTATTATTTTCCAGTTCTTACAGCATTGAAAATGAAAATAAAAATTACAGTGAAAACAAAATCTTGAACAGATGGATCTTTCAACAATTAATATCATTATATATTTAATATTCAATTTGATTTTGTTTATACTTTCCAAGACTGCTCAAGACTCAGTAAAGTTAGTAAATAGTTTTCAGTAAAGCGCCACATCTTAACCAGTGCATTATTTGAATCTCTATCAAAAATTCTATTTCAAAACTTTTATCGTTAATTCTGGTGTGCCTCAGGGTTCCCTGCTTGGCCCACTTCTTTATCTAATTTACGTTGATACCATGCGTTTTTATATATCAGATGCACTGATAACGTCTTTTGCTGATGACACGGTGTTTACGATTACAGCTACTTGTCTGAACCAGTTAATTGAGAAGACAAATAAGGCCCTCGCTGAATTGATAAGTTTTACAAATTCTAGTTATTTGGTAGTGAATATTTCAAAAACAAATTTCGTGACATTTTGAAGAAATGGAGTTTCATGTGTTTTAGATAATAAAATTGTTTTTAATGGTGAATTTTTAAAGCATGTAAATGGTGTTAAATACTTGGGCTTTAGACTTAATTTTAATTTAAGTTGGAAATCACATTGTGATCTTGTGGCAGTTAAGAATTCAAGAGGGCTGGGTGTGATAAGAAGACTGAAAAATCAACTACCGTCAAATGTTTTACTTTTACTTTATCATTCTATTGTTAGCCCTTATTTATCGTATGGTTGCATGCTATGGACTAGTAGTTTTATTTCAAGTTTTAGAAAGGTCCAAATTTTACAGAATAAAATAGTTCGTATTTGAGGTAATTATATTCAGTTTGAAAATAGCACGTTAAATTGCTTTACAAGTTTGAAAGTTTTAAATATTTATCAGTTACGGGATTACCAGTTAGTAATTTTTATTTATCAATGTTTGAATAAGTGTTCACCGGAGGTATTTTGGGAAATTTTTAAAGCTAACTCATCTTATCACTGTTATGAGACTAGAAATGCGAATGACCTTGCATCTGAGCTCCGGAATACTCAACGTGCTGCGTTTCTGCCTCGTTTTGCGGGACCGGGGGTTTGAAATTCCCTCCCGTATGCTATTAGACAAGCTAATAATGTAAGCCAGCTCAAGAGTAGATTGAAGCGTTACCTTTTGGGTTATAATTTGAATGATTAGAAATTTGAATTTGCATATGTTTGGTATGAAAATTGTTTGGACAAAGAAAGGGCAAATTTTCGCGAAATTACCCAGCCAAAGCGCACGGAGTCGGCTCTATAGCCTAGCTTATACTTATTGGTTTTGTTATAGTTGATTTAGTTAGAGTACCTCATTTTTTTTTTATTTATATTTTTTTTTTTTTTTTTTTGAGTGGATGTAAGGATGATATGTGATATCTCTCACTTGCGATTTCTAGAGTGTAATCCTTTTAGAGTAGGAGATGTTCTTTATGTTGATTTAATTCAAATGCTGATTTTTCCCCGCAAGAGATAGTTGTTATGTGGATGTAGAGCTTTATAATAATGGATTTGCAGCCATGAGTAAACAACCCTTCGAGTTTTTGTAGATGGCTGCTGTAAATTTGTTTGTATTTTTTATGCTAAATAAATTAATTTGAATTTGAAAAAAAATTGAATTTGAATGACGCAGTAGGTTTTAGGCTTCTGCAGTGAAGCGATACCCAAACTCTTGTTTGTAGTTATTTTTATTTGATTCAACCTTGATTTGCATATTCAATTTAAGTCTCACTCGTTTTAAGATTTATTTATTCATTTGCAATGATATTTATTGTATGTTTGTTCGCATTGATTGTTTATTTCGTTCTAACTTTCATTTATACTTCAATAGCAAAATATTTTTTTTCGTTTTAAACTTGATACTCATTTTTAATCTAAGCATTACTCGCTTTAAGATCTATTTATTAATTTATATTATTAATTGTTTTACGTTTTTTTGCTATGATTGTTTATTCATAAACAATCATAGCTGGATCTGTTATCCAGCCTATATTTAAAATTCTCCTTAGGCACATATTTGCGAAAACAAGAATTCGATTTTCATGCTGTTGATTCGTTTTCCAGCCCTCCCTAGCGTAGAAGAGTATGAAGAGCACATTGCTATTGAAGAGACGTAACTTCAATCGCAAAGGATATTTGCTGCTCCTCCTAATGGGCTTTAGTCTATTAAATGCTCCGGTTGACTGCAGAACAAGCGGTGAGCTTGTTATGAACATACTCTTTGATTTATCAACGTTAATGGTTAGCCCAACTTTCTCTGAATTTTCTGCGTCAAGTAGCTGCTGTAACCTCTCTTTAGAATCGTTTAGCAAGACTACATCATCTGTGAAATCCAAATCAGAGAGTTGCTTAATATTACGCCATATCCAGAATTTCGTCTTAAAATGTAGTTCATTATAGTTACAAAAAGACATGGGAAAAATACGCATCCCTGACGCACACCAGACAAGATCTTGAAAAATATGGTTGTGCCATTCTCGGTCTTGACGCAACACTCAGTCTCTTCTTATAGGGTAATAATCATTCTCACTAGTTTTTTGGCACCCTATAATACTAACAGTTTTAGACCCCCTTTGTAGCGGCTTCCTCTGCTAAAGCAGCTTTATTTTCAAGGAAAAGTCTTTTATCCTTCCTAGGACTCTTTTTGATTTCTTACTTTGTTTAAATGCTTTCCCGTTCATTTGCTTCTACTGCTAGGGCATCAAAATTATTTTATAGAGTCGTACAAAACTCTCTTCGAGCCTTAAGGTCATTCAGTTTTTCCGTATCGTATGGTTTTCTCATGCTCGAACTCGGTTTCTGGGGAGCACAAAGTTTGATCTCCACGGAAGTGTCCATAAGCGTATGATTGGACTGTGTGTCAGCTCTTCTGTATCCAAGTACATCTAAAACGCTTGTGTGCCACCTGTGAGAGATCAGATAATCATCAATCTGATTCCGAGTTTAGCCGTCTGGTGACGTCCAGGTATATTTATGTACTGTTTTGTGATCGGAAAAAGTTCCTGCAACAACAAGGTCATTACTTAGCACATAGTCTACTAGTAACGCACCATTTTCATTTATATCACCAAGTGTATTCTGTCCTAGAACTTCAGAACAATACTGTCTATCATTTCCTACTTTTTCATTTATATCATCTAGAACACACAGTACATCCTGCTTGGGAATGTATTTAGTAACAGCCTTTAATGTTTCGTAGAAACTGTCCATGACATCCTCATCCGCATCATTTGCAGGCGTTAGCGCAATATCACTGAGAACTTGGAGTGTTCTATAACGAATCGAGCTAACATTATCCTGTCATTCATAGGTGTCCATTTGAGAACAGATCTATGAGCATCGGGGACATCATTATTCTTACCCCTGACCTATGATGAGTGTCATCATAACCATAAAATAACACATATTCATCCTGTAGGTTCTCTTGGCCCATACCTTTGCACCGAATTTCACTTAGGGCCAGAATGTCAATATTGTACTGTTTCATCTCTCTGAGCACTTGCTCGGTCTTTGATAACTGACTCATAGTTCTCACATTCTAGAGGCTAAATTTTGTAGGTTGTTTTGCAGTCAAGAATCGTGTACGGGAAAATGCTGGGTGCGTTATCAGGTATATTTTCTTTTCTATCCTTATGCTTGTCTATTCGAAAAGCAGACAAATATGGGTTCAGCAGGCTTGTTCCAATCGATTAAGCCGAATCAGTTGTTCCATAACACGGATCTTACCCAAGACTTCGAAAAATATATATAGTGAACTTAAGACGAATGAAGAAGCTTAAAAAAATCAAATGACTATGAAGAAAGCAAATAACAAATAAAATCAAATAAATATAAATTCCAAGCGTTTGATCCCAGTATCCAACTGAGTTTCCCATCAAGGACGTAACTAAACTAAATATCAGTTTTAAAAAAGTGGAGAAAACAGACTCATTAATCCAAATTTGAAAGAACTCTTTTCACATTCGCATTGATTAAAGGTTTTCATTTGCACTCTTAATCCATTCTGTGTAAATAAAAAACAAGTTTTTCAAATGAAACATAAGAATGTAGCTAAACCCTTAAAGAAACAATTTTTTTTAGTAATATGGTTCAAGAACTAATTTTCTCATCTAAGGTTGTACATGCTTTATCAGAGGCAACGCAATAGCGTTGCTTATAGTAAATGCCATACGGCTCCAATGCTTTATTATTATTAATTAAAAAAAAACTTTCCGAAAAATAAGTTTTTCAAAGAAAAGTAAAGGCCATTTTAAACTTAAGCTCAGCAGATACAAATACCTTTTAAAATTAAAACTCAAAACGACCAGAAATTACTATTAAAGAATAAATGAAACCCAAAACGAACAGAAATTAAATAAACAATCATAGCATAAACATACAACAAGTAATAATATAAATAAATAAATAGATCTTAAAGCGAGTAATAATTAGATTGAATATGAATATCAAGCTTAAAACGAAAAAAAAAACATTTTCCTATTGAAGTGTAAATGAAACTTGAAACGAACAGAAATTAAATAAACAATCAATGCAAACAAACATACAATAGATATTAGTGTAAATTAATAAATAGATCTTAAAACGAGTGAAACTTAAATTGAATATGCAAATCAAGCTTGAACCGAAAAAAAATCACCAAAACAAGAGTTTGGGTATAACCTCCTTCTCTCACTGTCTAAAACCTACGGCGTCATTGGCGCTTTGCTGAAAACCAATTTTATGAAAAATATTATCTTTTGTACTTAATATTGACAATAAACATTAAATTTATAGTAACATTTGGAACTGATGAGCTTTCAGCAATTAATATCACTCTACATCAAATATTCAGTTTAATTTATTAGTTCTTTTTAAAGTTGTTAAAGACGAATATAGTTTCCCTACAAACAAGTCTTTGGATACTGCCTCCTTTCCTAACTGTAAATAAAAACCAAAAGCCTACTGCTTCATTGGCACTTAACTGAAAATGGATTATATTACAAATATTTTATTTTCCAGTTCTTACAGTATTGAAAATAAAAATACAGTTACAATGAAATAAATTCTTGAACTGATGGATTTTTCAACAAATAAGGTCATTATACATCAAATATTCAATTTGATGTTGTTTATACTTTCCAAGACTGTTTAAGACGCATATAGTTTTCAGTAAAGCGCCAATGACGCAGTAGGTTTTAGACTTTTACTGTGAGAGAAGGAGGTCATACCCAAACTCTTATTTGTGGTGATTTTTGTTCGTTTCAAGCTTAATTTGCATATTCAATTTAAGTTTCACTCGTTTTAAGATTTATTTATTAATTTACATTAATTACCTATTGTATGTTTGTTTGCATTGATTGTTTATTTAATTTATGTTCGATCTAAGTTTCATTTATACTTCAATAGGAAAAATTTATTTTTTTTGGCTTTAAGCTTGATATTCCTATTCAATCTAAGCATTGACTTACTTGACTTAATGTTCCTGCTGGTGGTCCAGCGTAGAGAGACACGTGACTCTTCGCCTCCATTCGGAACGTTCTTGTGCAAGCGTGACTGCTTCTTGTATATCAGTGCCGATCATTGAGAGGTACTGGGTGAGGCTGTCCCTCCATCTGAACCGGGGCCTTCCAGCCATGCGCAGGGGGATCAAAATTGAAGAGAGTGCTGGCGGGTATTTCTGCTGGCATGCGGACCAAATGGCCGAACCACCGTAGGGCTCGTTTAGCGACCTGACGAGAGTTTGGGGTCTGATCTGTTAGTGCCAGCAATCGTGTGTTCGAGACAAAGTCGTCCCATCTGATCCCTTCAATATGTCTCAAGAACTTTGTTTGGGCCACGTCTATGGCATTAGGAGCAGAAGCAGCAGTCGGCCAGGTCTCAGCACCGTAGAGAAGGACTTGGGTTACGGGGGTGTTGTAGATCCGCATTTTTGTTTTTCGGCTGATGTTGGGCTTTGACCACACTGAACGGCATAGTCGTGCCATAATTGATGCGGCTTTTCTGATGCGCGACTGAACTTCAGTTTCGACTGAGCCGTTTTCCGTGATGACAGATCCAAGGTAGGTGAAAGACTTGACAACCTCGACGGTGTGCCCTGATACGTTGAATACTGGTGAGTTAGCGGTGTTACCTGCGGAGTCAACGATCATTATTTTTGTTTTCTGCCAGCTGGTATGTAGTCCCACTTTCAGGGCTTCCTCCGACAGTGTGTTGAGGGCTTCTTCGAGTTCAGCTGCAGAAGTGCATATCAGAGCAATATCATCAGCGAAGTCGCAATCGGCTAAAACTCTGTCGCCATACCTTAGTCCGAAGGGGAGCCGGTTCGTGGTCCGATCCATGACATAATCAATCACCGCGTTGAACAGTTCAGGAGCAGCAGCACAACCTTGACGTACACCGGTATTTATTTCGAACAGTGAGCTTCGACGACCATTAACCTGGACGGAGCTTTTTGTACCAGTGTAGAGCACCTTGAACAGGTGACAGTATTTGTCCGGGAGACCTGTTCGTTCTAGTATCAGCCAGAGAGACTCACGGTCGACCGAGTCGAAGGCTGCTTTAAATTCAACAAAGGCGAGGTATGCTGTACGCTGGAACTCACGAGCTTTCTCGATGACCTGGCGTACGGTGAAGATCTGCTCGGTCGCGGATCTGTTCGGCATGAAACCTTCTTGCTGAATCCGGCGGCACTTACGGATGAACTGGGTACTTCTCTCTATCAAAGTCATGACAAATAATTTGCCGGGAACCGAAAGGAGCGTGATTCCTCTGTAGTTGGAGCAATCACTTCGACTACCTTTACGCTTCCATAGAGGGAGGATTATCCCTTCCTTCCATTCTTGTGGAATGAGTTCTGTTGTCCAAACGAGAGAAAACAGCATGTGCAGCCATAGTAGCATCGTCGGTCCTGCGAATTTTAGCAGCTCTATGGTGATCCCGCAGGTTCCTGGTGCTTTGTTGTTTTTCATCCTCCTCAGAGCATTCTGTATCTCTTCTACAGAGGGAGGCTCAGGCTCTGGGAGATTTTTGCTTGTTGTTTGCTCAGCGGATGCGACTATGTCGGGATCGACGTCAACTCTGTTGGAGTTCACCAGCTTTGTGAAATGCTCCTTCCATCGATCAAGCTGCGCGGTTTCATCTTCGAGCATTACACCGGAGGTGGATTTAACTGCTCCTATCTTTGGAGGTTTCTCCTCGCTGAGGTCTCTGACATGCTTGAAAAGCGACATGGTGTCACCTTTTCGTGCTGCATCTTCTAGCTCATCAGCTTTTTTGTCAACAAATTGTTCCTTGTCTCGGTGGATAAGTTTGTTCCTGACCCCGTTTAACCGTCTGTAGGAGGGCATATCTCCGACCAGCCGCGCTTTTCTGCGTTGCTCAATGATTCGCAAAGCTTCTTGCGACAGCCAGGGCTTTTTTGAGTACATCTTTCGACCGACGGTCTCAGTGACGACCTCTAATATATTGTTTTTGTACGTCTGCCAAAACGTGTCCGGGTCAACAAGGGTATTCAGGCATTCAAATCTGTTCTGAACTTCAACTAAATACTTTTGGTGGAATTCCTCGGTTTTAGTTTCTGAGTGTCCAACTTTGGTTGGCGTCGTTCTGTAGGCTGGGCTTTGAGTCGTAGACGGAAGTTCGCAGCAACTAATCTATGGTCAGTATTCCCGATCTCGGCACAGCGATAGGTTCGGCAGTTTGTGACTGATGACCGCCATCTTTGGATGACTATAATATAGTCGATCATCTTTCGCGTGCGCCCGTCATTGCTATACCATATTGACTTATGAATGCCTTTCCTGTGAAACAGGGTGTTTGTAATGACCAGTTCGTGCATGGCGCACAGCTGGAGGAGTCGGGTCCTATTTCCGTTCAAAGAATCAGGGGTAACTGGACCAATTACAGATTTAAAAGCTCCGCTGGGGTCAGATACAGTTGCATTGAAGTCGCCTACCACGACCAAAACATCATGAGGGGAAATCCGAGAGAGAGCAGCTGTCAGAGCCAAGTAGAATTTGTCTTTCTCATCCGTTGGAGAGATGTTCGTTGGTGCGTAGCACACAGTAATCGTCATCTTCCCGTGTTTGTGGTTGAAGCGGGCAGTGAGTAGTCTATCTGATATTGGGTTGTGGGATATGAGGCATTTCTTTGCCTTCTTGTTTAGAAGCAGGCCTTCGCCACTGCTTCTACTAGAAGTTTGGCCTGACCAAATCATCCTGCGATCAGAACTGGCAATTTCTTCATCGCCTGATCCCATCAAGTGGGTTTCTGTTATTGCAAGTATGTCAATCCCACATCTTAACATCTCAAACCCTAGAAGGTCTTTGGATCCGGGGTTACTCATGGTTAAAACATTCCAGGTGGCTATTCTAAGCCCACCTTGGTCAGCAAGGTTCAAAAGATGTCCGGGGACGTGCCAAGGTCGTAAGGAGTTAAAACAAATTTTTTTGCAAAAAATACCAAGTTTTTAAAAATTCCTTATTTCAAAATCAAACTTAAAAAAAATCAAATATTCATAAAAGTATCAAAACTGATCTAAAAGTAACAATATCAAAATGAAAAAATTGGTTTCTGTCAACCTCGGAGTTTTTATTATCTGATGTTTAAACTATTTTTAACAAAATTGCTATCTCAAAATCTTTATCGGATGGGTTTGGGGAAAAAGGGCGTGGTGGGACTAGATTAAACTTCGGTCTCTTTTGACTCTTTAAAAGTGAACTAGAACTTTCTATTTTCAATCAAATGAGTCCTCGCTGAAGTTTATACGAGTATCCCTTCTATAAGAGCCATATTTATCCCCAGAGTATAACTTACAACGCCTATCCCTGGGCCCTGGGGGGTTGTGTCGACCTTGGAATTTTAATATCTGATGGTAGAACTATTTTTAACAAAATAGTCACCTGAAAATTTTATCGAATGGGTTTATCCATCCGATACACCCAAAGGCGTGGAGAGCGGGAAGGGCTAGTTGCCCTCTTTTTTCACTCTGAGAAAATGAACTACAACTTTTAATTTCCATTCAAATGAACCCTCTCTGAAGTTTCTACGAGCATACCTTCTATAAGAACCATATATGGCCCCAGAGCAACACTTAAAACGGCTGCTCCAGCCCTGGGGGGGGGGGGGGGGGCCCCCCCCCCCCCCCCAGTTTTTCTTATCTGATCTTTGAACTATTTTTAACGAAATGACCATACGTAAAGGAGTTTTTGTTATATGATCTTTGAACTGTTTTTAAGAAAATGACTACCTCAAATTTTTTATCAGATGTATTTGGGGAAAAAGGGCTTGGGGGAGGCCAGTTGCCCTCTGATCACTTTTGACTCTTAAAAAGGGTACTAGAACTCTCGATTTCCAATCGAATGAGCCCTCTTTGAAGTTTATGCGACGACCCCTTCTATATGAATTGCCTCTGGGAAAAAATAAATACTGTGTGGGGGGATGCTAGCTGTGCTCCAATCACTTTTGATTCTTAAAAATTGAATTACAACTTTAAATTTCCAATCAAATGAGCCCTCTAGGAATTTTATACGAACCATAACATATACGAGCCATAACCGGATCCATAATAACCATATATGCCCCCAGGGCATAACTTACAACGCCTACCCCCGGGCCCTTGGGGGCTGTGTTGACACCGGAGTTTTTGTTATCAGAACTTTGAACTATTTTTATCAAAATGTCTATCTCAAAATTTTTATCTGATGTATTTAGCGCGTTGATGAGGGGGGCTCGTTGCCCTCCGATCTCTTTTGACTCTTAAAAATTGTACAAGAACTTTCAATTTCAAATCAAATGAGCCCTCTCCTAAGTTTATACGAGCATCCCTTCCATAAGAACCATATATGCCCCTAGAGCATTACTCATAACATCTGCCTCCGGGCCCTGGTGGGTTCCGTCGATACAGGATTTTTTCTTATCTGAACTATGAACCATTTTAATGAAAAGGCTATTATAAAAATTTTATCGGATAGGCTTT
This sequence comes from Artemia sp. Kazakhstan ARC1039, assembly GCA_029168905.1. Classification (NCBI taxonomy): domain Eukaryota; kingdom Metazoa; phylum Arthropoda; class Branchiopoda; order Anostraca; family Artemiidae; genus Artemia; species Artemia sp. Kazakhstan ARC1039. The sequence goes on from JAQQPU010018874.1 coordinate 10,439, forward strand.
GGAAAAAAAGGGTGTGTGGGGGGGCTAATTGCCCTCAGATATCTTTAGACTCTTAAAAATTGAACTAGAACTTTCATTCTCCAATCAAATGAGCCCCCTCTGAAGTTAATAAGAGTATCCCTTTCATAAGAACCATATATGTTCCCAGGACAGCACTTACAACGCCTATCCCCTGGGCTCTGGAGGGCGTTTTTGTTATCTAACTTTTGAACGATTTCCAAAACACTGACTATCTAAAAATTTGTAGTGGACGGGTTTGGGGAAAAAGAGCATGGAGGGGCTAGTTTAACTTTCTTGGCTCTTAAAAAGTGAACTAGAACTTTCAATTTCCAATCAAATGAGCCCTCTATGAAGTTTATACGAGCATCCCTTTCATAAGAACCATACATGCCCTTAGGGCATAACTTAGAACTTCTTTCTCCTGTGTCGTGGGGGGGTTGTATTGACACCAGATTTTTTCTTATCCGACCTTTTAACTATTTTTAACAAGATGTTTATATCGAAATTTTCATCAGATAGGTTTTGAAAAAGAAGGCGGGGGTTAGCTGCCCTCGGATCTCTTTTGACTATTAAAAAGTGAGCTCGAAGTTTCAATATCCAATCAAATGAGCCCTCTCTGAAGTTTATACGAGCATCTCTTTCATACGAACAATATATGCCCCAGCGCATAACTTGCACGCCTGCCCCAGGGCCCTGGGGGGTTGTGACGAAACCTGAGTTTTTTTCTATCTGACTTTTGAAAATTTTTTAACTTAATGGCTATCTCAAAATTTTTATTTGAGGCATTTGGGGAAAAGGGGCGTGGGCGGGGGGGGCTAGTTGCCCTCCAATCTCTTTTGAGTTGAAAAACTTAACTAGAAGTTTCAATTTCCAATCAAATGAGCCATCTCTGAATATTTTACGAGCATCCCTTCAATAAGAACCATATATTCCCCCAGGGCATAATTTACTAAACCTACCCTCGGGCCCTGGGTGGCTGTTTTGACCCCTAGGTTTTCGTTATATGGTCTTTGAACTATTAAAAAAACTATCTCAAAGTTCTTATCAGATGGGTTTGAGGGCGTGTAGGGGAGGGGGGCTAGATGCCCTCCAATCTCTTTTGACTCTTAAAAGTGAACTAGAACTTTCAGTTTTCAATCAAATGATCCCTCTTTGAAGTTAATACGAGCATCCCTTCCATAAGGCCCATATCTGCCCCCAGGGCATAACTTACAATGCCTGCCCCCGGGCCCTGGTAGGTTGTGTCGAGACCAGAATTTTTGTTATATGATCTATGAACTATATTTAACAAAATAGCTATATTAAAATTTTTATGAGATGTATTTGGGAAAAAATGGTTTAGGGGGAGGGTAAGCTGGTTACCTTCCAATATCTTTTGACGCTTAAGAATTGAACTGGAGCTTTCAATTTCCAAACAAATGAGCCCTCTCTGAAGTTTATACAAGCATTCCTTCCATAAGAACCATATATGCCCCCAGGGCATAACTTATAACCATTGCCCCTGAAGACTGTGGGGGAAGTGTCGTGCTGTGGGGGGAGTGTCAAACATATAATTTCCAGAACGACGTTGAACAAAATGGCTATATCAAAATTTTGATTGGGTGTGTTTGGGGAAATGGGGGGGGGGGGCTTAGAAGGGGTGTCAGTTGCCGTAGAATCACTTTCGACTTTTAAAAAAGGGAACTAGCCATTTAAATTTCCAATCGAATGAGCCCTTTCTGAAGTTTCTACGACAACGGTGTCTATACGAAACCCTATATGCCCCCAGGGCATAACTTACAACCCATACCCTGGCGGCCGTGGGGAAGTTGTCGTTCTCAAAGACCTAATTTCCAGAACTTAAAACTACGTTTAATAAAATTGTTGTCTCAAAATTTTGATTGGATGCGTTTGGGGAAAAGGTGGGCGTGAGAGGGGGGTTAGTTGCCCTCAAATTACTTTCAAATTTTAAAAAGGGCACTAGCCCTTTGAATTTCCAATCGAATGAGCCTTTTTTGAAGTTTTCTACGACAACACCTTCTATAAAAACCTTATATGCCCTTAGGGTATAACATAAAACCCTTGTCTTAAGGGTTGTATGGGAGTGTCCTCCTCATAAACATATTTTCTATCTGAAATCAACTACGCTGAACAAAATGGCTATCTCAAAATTTTGATTATATATGTTGGGGGGAATAATGGGCGTGGGGGACTAGTTGCCCTCCAATCACTTTCGACTATTAAAAAGAGAGCTAGCCCTTTGAATTTCCATAAGAATGTGCCTTTTTTTAAGTTTCTACGACAGCGCCTTCTATAAAAACCTTATATGCTCCCAGGGCATACCTTAAACCCCTTGCCCTGAGGGTTGTGGGGGAGTATCCTCCTCAAAAACATATTTTCTATGCGGAAATCAACTACGCTGAACAAAATGGCTATCTCAAAATTTTGATTGGATGTGTTTGGGGAAATGATGGGTGTGGAGGGGGAGCCAGTTGCCCTCCAATCACTTTCGATTATTGAAAATGGCACTAGCCCTTTGAATTTCCAATCGAATGAACCTGTTTTGAAGTTTCTATGACGACCCCTTCCATATGAACTGCCTCTGGGAAAAAAATAAATAAATAATAATAATAAAATATTGCAGCCGTATGGCCTTTACTATAGGCAACGCTATAGCGTTGCCTTTGATCATAACACACTGTATGGATGCAGGTTGTCGAAAAAATTTTGGTACCATTTGTGGCTCCAGTGTGACCGTCCTCGCTCTGGCTGGGTTTCTGACTTTAGTCTTTCTACCAAAAGAAAGTTTGCAAGATAACTATGTATCCACATGAACCAGATAGACCTAATACTTCACCCATTAGCTAAAGTTGACGGCTCTCAAGTCTACGCACCAACCCTTAATATTTTTGTCAATGTCGTCAAGGTGCTGTTTCTTCCCCTTCACTCTTCAATAATGGAGTTCTTGATGCACAGTCAGCTATTCCCATATCATTCATCTTTGCCGGTCTTGATTTATCTCTCGTATGTTATGCAGACGACATTCTGCATCTGAGCCGCAGTATCCAACGCATAAGTGAGATTTTCGCAACACTACAATCTGAGTATCCAAAACTAGGTCTTCAGTTCAATGCTGAAAAGTCCGAAGTTGTGTTCTTCAACTGGAAGCAAGCGTCGCCTAGGGATATTCCTCTCAGAAATAGTAGGATTAAGCCAGTAGATCATATCACCTACCTCGGTCTTCCCATTGGTTCGTCAGTAATGCACACGCGACAACCATTAATTGCTCACATTGAGCGTAGAGTTGGGTTATCATATGCTTCTTTTGTAACTAATAAGTTACGGTGCGACCGCCATCTTTTCTCAAAACTTTTTAACTCTGTCGCTCTACCACATTATCGGTACATATCGCCGTTTTGGAAAATGCTCACAAATTCTGACAAGTCAATAATTCGTTCAGTTTTCTTCCGGTTCGCAAAATATCTTTTACGTTTTCCCTCTTGGAAGCGCAATTCTTATCTGATTAAAAAAATTCAGCATTTCTGACCCCTTTATAGATGTGGAAAAGCAAATTCGTGCTTAAAACTCCCGTTTAATGAAGTTGAACTATCCCTGGTCGTCAGTATTGACCCATTAGTTAAGATGTATTTGTTGTGTTTTTTTCTTTTTTTTTTCTTTTTTTTTTAAGTGTTTGTTTTCGCGCTTAGTGTAATTGTTGCAGTTTTTAAACTGACTGATTTTTTTTTTGATAATATATTGCGTATATTACTAATAATTTAATAGTTTATTAATTATCGGTTCTTTTAAGCATATTACTTTAAGTAAAGTTGTAAAAGGATCCGTGATTGAATAATTTCCGTGTTTCAGTTATTTATGTATATCAGAGTAAATGAATCATTTGTTGAGAGTGATCTGAGTTCAAGACCAGTGGGCGAAAGTGTCGTTTAACTGTTTTTACCGTTTCTTGTCATATTTACACTAGTTAATATGATTATCTACTGTATATCTTTTTTAATTCGCTGTTGATTTTTTTTTTTTTTTGTTTTTTTTTACCAATTACGGCTTGATGCAATGATGTTCATATTATTTATGTTTGTTCAGTATTTAGGATCCTAAAAAAAAAGAAAAGAAACATGTCGCGTACCTACAGAGCAGTGTATAATTGTGTTTTTCTTTCTCGTTTTGTGTAATTTGTTCTAAGTGCTGATTTAGATCTTAGCTCCAGCGTTCGTCACTACAAACAACATGTAGAACTCCTAAGTTTATGTGTATTGCTTTTTTTTTCTTATTGCTCCGTCATTTCCTTTTTTATATGACAGGTTTTCCAATAAATAATAATAATAATAATTATAATAAGAATATATGGTTGTTATGGAAGGGATGCTCGTATAAAATTCTTAGAGTGCTCATGGGGGCCATATATGGTTCTTATAGAAGGTTTGCTCGTAGAAACTTCAGAGAGGGTTCATTTGAATGGAAATTAAAAGTTGTAGCTCATTTCCTCGGAATGAAACAAGAGGTTAACTAGCCTCTTCCCCCTCCACAGCTTTGGGTGTATCGGATAGGTAAACCTATCCGGTGAAAATTTCAGGTGACCATTTTGTTAAAAATAGTTCAAGCATCAGATATTAAAATTCCAAGGTCGACACAACCCCCCAGGGCCCAGGGATAGGCGTTGTAAGTTGTACTCTGGGGATACATATGGTCCTTATAGAAGGGATACTCGTATAAACTTCAGAGAGGGCTCATTTGATTGAAAATAGAAAGTTCTAGCTCACTTTTAAAGAGTCAAAAGAGGCCAAAGTTTAATCTAGTCCCCCACGCCCTTTTTCCCCAAACCCATCCGATAAAGATTTTGAAATAGCAATTTTGTTAAAAATAGTTCAAACATCAGATAATAAAAACTCCGAGGTTAACACAAACCAATTCACTTTGATATTGTTACTTTTATATCAGTTTTGATATTTTGATGAATGTTTGAATTTTTTTTTTAAGTTTCATTTTGAAATAAGGAATTTTTAAAAACGTGAAATTTTTTGCAATCAAAAACGAACAAAAATTAATCAAAAAAAAGTTCAGAAAAATAAGTTTTTGAAAGAAAAGTAAAGGCCATTTTAAACTTAAGCTCAGCAGATACAAATACCTTTTAAAATTAAAACTCGAAACGACCAGAAATTACTATTTAAGAATAAATGAAACCCAAAACGAACAGAAATTAAATAAACAACCATAGCGAAAACATACAACAAGTAATAATATAAATGAATAAATAAATCTTAAAGCGAGTAATGCTGAGATTGAATAGGAATATCAAGCTTAGAACCAAAAAAAAATTTCCCATTGAAGTATAAATGAAACTTAAAACGGACAGAAATTAAATAAACAATCAATGCAAACAAACATACAATAGATAATTAATGTAAATTAATAAATAAATCTTAAAACGAGTGAAACTTAAATTGAATATGCAAATCAAGCTTAAAACGAACAAAAATCCCTACAAATAAGAGTTTGGGTATGACCTCCTTCTCTCACAGTAAAAGTATAAAACCTACTGCGTCATTTGCGCTTTACGGAAAACTATATGCGTCTTGAACAGTCCTGGAAAGTATAAACAACATCAAATTGAATATTTGATGTATAATAACATTAATTGTTGAAAAATTCATCAGTTCAAGAATTTATTTCACTGTAATTGTATTTTTATTTTCAATACTGTAAGAACTGGAAAATAAAATATTTGTAATATAATCCGTTTTTAGTTAAGCGCCAATGACGCAGTAGGCTTTTGGTTTTTATTTACAGTTAGGAAAGGAGGCAGTATCCAAACACTTGTTTGTAGAGAAACTAATTCGTCTTTAACAACTTTAAAAAAAAAAACTAATAAATTAAACTGAATATATGATGTAGAGTGATGTTAATTGCTGAAAGCTCATCAGTTCAAAATGTTACTATAATTTTAATCTTTATTTTCAATATTAAGTACAAAAGGTAATATTTTTCATAAAATTGGTTTTCAGCAAAGCACCAATGACACCTTAGGTTTTAGACTTTTACAGTGAGAGAAGGAGGTCATACCCAAACTCTTATTTGTAGGGATTTTTGTTTGTTTGTTTTTTGCTTTATATTCATATTAAAATCTAAGCATTACTCGCTTTAAGATCTATTTATTCATTTATGTTATTACTTGTTGTATGTTTTTGCTATGATTGTTTATTTAATTTCTGTTTGTTTTGGGTTTCATTTATTCTTTAATAGTAATTTCTGGTCGTTTTGAGTTTTAATTTTAAAAGGTATTTGTATCTGCTGAGCTTAAGTTTAAAATGGCCTTTACTTTTCTTTGAAAAACTTTTTTTTCGGAAAGTTTTTTTTTAATTAATAATAATAAAACATTGGAGCCGTATGGCCTTTACTATAAGCAACGCTATAGCGTTGCCTCTGATAAAGCATGTGCAACCTTAGATGAGGAAATTAGTTCTTGAACCATATTACTAAAAAAAAATTGCTTCTTTAATGGTTTAACTATATTCTTATTTTTCATTTGAAAAACTTCTTTTTTATTTACACAGAATGGATTAAGAGTGCAAATGAAAACCTGTAATCAATGCGAATGTGAAAAGAGTTATTTCA
>JAQQPU010018875.1:5996-17046 GCA_029168905.1 Artemia sp. Kazakhstan ARC1039
CCCCCCCCCCCCCTAATGTGCAAATATATAGCCAAAATTTGTTTCTAAACTAGGCTATTATATTTGTATCCTATCCTCCTGACAACCCTTGTCCCTCTGGGTGGACTTACAGTTAATATTTTTTAGTGCGACAGTTATTAGATAGAACACAATCTCCATAAAACACATGGAATCAGCATATCTGGATTGCCATCTGGGATTTTTTTTAGCTTGTTATTGGTATTGGAAGAGTTGTTTATCCATTAAAAAATGGAGGAAAGTTCAAAATTGAAAAAGAACAGGGGGGCAAGAGGTAAGAAAATATCTAATTTTTCTTTTAATGAAAGGTGGAACCTGAAAAAAAATGAGCTTACTTGGAAGGATTACAACGTCATTTTGGGAGGTATTTTGCCACCTCTATTCATTACGCCATCTACTAGTGGGTGACTAAAGTTCAATGTCCACCCCATGCATAGAAGAACTTTCTATTTTAATTGGGTTTTCGTTACCATAGATGAAATTCATTGTCCAAATTCAACTATTCATCATCCAAAATAGATAGTCAAAATAGTATACAGTGAAGGAGAATGGTTCCAAAACACTAGAAACTGCTTAATTTTGGCAGGGAAAGAGACAGTTTTCTGAAATTATTAACTCACAAATAATTGTTCATTCTTATTTTTCTTTTCTGTTGTTGTTTTTGTAGTTTTGCCAGTTTTTATTTTTTGATATGATACTTTGACTCTTAAGTCCAAATTTGGTCCTTTGTAGGCTTGTGGTAGTGATTTTTTAAAACATATAACTTATCTTACCAACCTTGTAGAGATCATAAAATTAATCTAACTCCAAAGTGGAGGTTCTAAAGCTTAATGAATAATTTTAATGAATGAACATGAAACTACACTATGAATAAAAAATGTTTTGAACCATATTCCTTTACATATTTGTGTTTTCTTTACTTTCTCTTATGGTCATCTTCAAAAGTTGAGTACTGTACCATGTTTTCTCTTATAGTTACCTTGTCTGATGCCTTGGCAATCCTTGTCGCTAGTGATGTTGAGGACCTTTCAGCAGATGTGAGTGATGATGACCTCTTTGAGCCTCATGATATAGAACTTGAAGATACAAGTGAATATGAAGATCCTAACAACACCTTCTTTCCAGGTGATGAAAGGATAATCGACAAGGAAGTATCTGAGCTTGAGTCTGATTTTGAAGGTGATATACCTCTAGCCAAGTGGGTTCGAGTATTATAGCAACCTATGAAACAACCAAAACTGATGAAATGGAGGGAAAGCAAAGCCAAAGGTTAGAGATTCACTTGGATTCAGTAAGAGATGAAGTTATCTTACTGACCATTCTGCTTGGAAACCAGACAAGTTTTTCACACAGTACTTCCCCCAGTCTTTTTTTGAAGAGATAGCATATGCCACAAACTACACCTATAAAAAAAATCCACAAGAGCCTGAATGTCATTAGTAAGAAACTTGAAACATTTCTTGGAATAGCATGTGATGCCATAGCCTTGTAGCAGGAATTGTACTCAGGCTATCTCAAACTCTCCCATTCAGATCCAGCCTCTACTTTGAATGATTCTTCAGTTCAACAAAACTGCTTGACCTCCTGTGCAAAATGCAGTTAAATTCAACTGGCACAATCATGCAAGATAGATTTGGACAAGAGATCATACCTCTAAAGCCAGAGAAAGAAATGAAGAAGAAAGGGAGAGGCCCAAGCATTTCATTTATGCAAGAAGATTGGGAGCAAGCCATCATGGAATGGTTTGATTCAAGAATTGCAACAGTAGGCTTAAATTGCAAAGCAGTAGACAAAGAGACAACAGAGGAAAGATGGGGAAAAAGCAGGGGAAGTAGATCACAATCTCCTGCCCAAGGTCTGAGCTGACTACAACAAGTACATCAGCAGAGTGGACATGGCTGACCATATGATCAGTTATTACTGATTTGCTTCCAGAACTAGAAAATGGACTGTAAGATTCCTTCATAATTTTATTGATGCTGCATGCTCAAATGCTTTTTCAAGATGTAGGCTGATGAATAAAATAGCATGCCAAGCTTGAACATACTCATCTTATATTGTTTTCACCTTAAAAAGTAACTTCTCTGTTGGCCAAAACCAGAGCAGTATGTTGAGGAAGATGACAATTGTGAAGTACTTTCAGCTGGTAATGGCAGCTTTCAGCTGGGAGCCATTCACTTGGCCAAATACCACTAGATAAGGAACGCAAAGAGGTTCCACCTTCCTGGATGCTCAATGAAGACAAGGTGGTGGTATGTTGAGTGTAAAGTGTTTCTGTATGTTGAGTGTAAAGTGTTTCTATGTCTTGTTGGTGACACAAACTGCTTTTCTTGTTTCCACCAGTAAACTAATGTATGGAAAATAAATTTCCTGCTTCTTTCTCTTGATAAAAATAAAAGTGTTATATAGTCAACATGAATGTTTGATTTACTTGGTTAGGAACCAATGTCCATGGGAGTGGACAGTGGATTTTAGAGATGGGGAGGGAGTGAAAAATTTTTGGAGGTCATTTTTTATATCAGTGATTTTTTTCAGCATTACTTATGTAAAAATCATCCATCTTCAATGCTGGTAGTCAGGAGCCTATTTTGTTTTATTTCATTAGCATTAACCACACTTCACTTTTAGCATGTTTTACAGATATTAGAACAGTAGCCTATCTGTTTTTTTTTCAAAATTCATGAAATGTATTTGCATATCTTTAAAACCTTATAAATTGGGATTGAGTTATTGAAGCTGAAAGCAATTTTGTTGTAGAGTAAAGGCAACAATGATTTCACAATGCAGTTTTGGAACCACTGTCAAAATTTTCCTCTGCTTATTTGTGACTTGGAACACCTAAACTTTTGACCTAAAATTTTAACTCTGCTTATTTGTGACTTGGAACACCATCTCTAGAAGCCTTCATTATATTTTGACAATGCAAATATCAACACTATATCCAATACACCCAGATAAGAACAAAATATTTAATTCAAGCAGTTTCCTGTTTTCAACACAAAATGAGCTCCTGACAATGTTTTAGCTATGTAATGTTCAAACTGTTTTGCTTGGTTATTTTTTGGCAAAAATAAGTTGGGATCAGCACCATTGCATCAAGATACATCTGATCTTCTCTAAAATTTAGCCATATTGGCTTTTTCTTGATAAAATCAAGCTAAAATGGACAGCTAATATTATTTTGACAAAATTATATTCCAAGTGTCAAAAATTTTTGTCTGATATAGTGAAATACCAGATCAACTAAAAATATTCCATCAGCCAAATTTAAATGTAGATATTGGCATCTATTATGAGAATCATTTCTTTTGACTATATCTTGCAGTAACCTTGTTGAAATTCTTGACAGACAACAACAGGCCCTGTTGAAACACAGGTGACTCTGTCAAAACTTCACTGACCATGTAAAACAGATGAGAAACTATTATTGCAAAATACAAGAGTCCTCTGACAAAAACATAGTTGTTGAATTTATGGGTACTTTCTCAACAACAAGAGATTTTGATTATTATTATTTGTAATAATGTTTCACATGAAAAAAAATATTTAAAAGTTTTTTTTTAATTGTAGTTTTACTGATTTGATTCTAGATCTTTCCATCATCTGAGGAACTGCTGCTTGGCCCCATGCTATGTTCATATTTTCAAGCATTTGACTTGGTTGATCACAATACCCTCATTCATTAATCACTGAATAAATTTAAAGCATACCCTCTCTTAGTAAATTCTATACATGTTTTCTTTCAAATAGGCTAGATCCCAAGGTGTAAAATACAAAATAGTCAGAACCTCTTTTTTTAAAAGTGTATTAAACTGGTAGATTAACTTTGAAATGGCCAAGTGTTGACAACACTTTAACTGTGAACAACAAACAAATCTTTGCTTGGCCATTAAAGCTGAGAGAATGTGGGCCATTCCAGATAGCATTCATAAGGTGACCTATATCACACTATTATATCATACATTATATTATAGATACCTAGATCACATAATTACACTCTATATGATAATCCAATTTTGTCCCTATAGGCTACTTGAGGCAATTTTTCAGTTTTTTGCTTCAACTATCTGAATAGTATTTTACACATTCAAAAAAGTTGAAGATAAATAAAGTAAAACAAATAGGTGTGTTGAATCCACCAGGATCCACCCATAAGTATTCTCCAAGAATTTCAAAACTTGTTGAATTGGGTTCCAACTTGCATCAAAAACAGGTAACTTTTTTGTTCTGTCAAATTGTAGGTGAAAATGCTCCAATTTAAGAAAATTGGAGTTTTGCACCCTTTTCTGATATAACTTCAAACTTCTAATCAAACAGTTAGATTTTATATTATTTTTCTACATACTGGACCTTTTTCAAACCAAGTCTTTAAATTAAGCCTTCTGGAGCAGAAAAAGTGTTTTTTTTTTACAAAAAGTAGCCTATCAAATCATTGGTAGGCTATCTTTACCCTACTTCATTTGAGCAGAAGATCTATTTAGCAAGGTTTCACTTTTATAAAACAAATATTTTTAAAAGTCGTCAAAGGTCACCCTCTAGAGGAAGAAGGAGTGGAGGTAGATACTTCAAAATACTTTCCCAAGACATTCTTCAGTCAATATATACCAAATCATATTATTGAGTTAGGACTAAAGTGAATACACCATTCAATGCCTTTTTTTATGCTGATTACAAATACAGTAAGTGTTACTATCGGAAATTAATTTCAGCCCCCCCCCTATATAGGCCAATTGAGGGTTAGGTTAGGTATAGCCTATATAGGGGGGGGGGGCTGAAATTCATTTCTAATAGAAATGCTTATTATATTTGTAATCAGCATAAAAAAAGGCATCGAATGATGTATTCACTTTATATGAAACTCAATAATATGATTTGGTATATATTGACCCATGCTTCAGCGTGTAGACCCATCCCTGAAAGTTTCATTTTCCTAACCTAACCCCTTTCCAAAATAGCCAAAATTAGCTACAGTAAAATTTCACCAAACCCCTTCCAAGGACACAATTTAGGCTGTACATTCATCCCTGAAAGTTTCACTTTACCCAGCCTAGACACATTCCAACATAGAAAACGCTCCTAAACTAGAACTTTACAAAAGTAACTAAACCAGAATTTTACCCCACTTCATAACGATCTATTTACCCTATTCCCTTTACAATCAAAGTCTTGTAGCCCTTGTCTTCAGAATTTAAATAAACGATTCTGCAAAATGCTAAACAGGCTTCCCGGAAAACGTTCCGTCCTTTTAAAATTTTAAATTTCTATTCAGGGTTGCCGTAAAATTTTTCATTAAACAATTTCGCCATCAATTAATCCTATTTTAGCATTGTCAAATAGACAGTAAAAAGGCAATAGTAACTGGGGTCTAACTAGATTTTGCCAATTATTTCAGTTTAAAAATTACTCTATTTCTATGTTAAGCCGTGTCTTCATTGTGACACCGTTATCTGAAGCTAGCCGCGCTTTTTTACTTTTTATGACAGCTCCAATCTCCATTCATGGTTTTCAATGCTTAGAAGGCTACTAGGGCCCATTTGAAGTAGCTTTTCCAGTAAAAGTCACATCTGATGAGCGAGCCCTTCTTTTCTGTTGGCCAATTTCACCTGGAAAATAAAAAATATTCACAGCTTTAACGTTTAAATTGGATCACATATTTTTTTTTAGAATCAGGACTCTACTTTTTCTGTGTGTTTATATGGGCATTATTGTAGTTTAACTTTGACTAACTTTTTTCTCTCACAAAAATACCGTTTTTCCACAAAACCTCAATATTCATCCGTTACATGACCTTTACAGCTGCACCGTAACGAGTTTGTATACGTGATGTAATTTTTCAACTCATCCGTAAGAGCGACAGGAGCAAAAATATAATTTAAAACTTTAGAATGTGGAGTGTACAGACAATTCAAGTTCGGTTTTAAGACTATGAATTAATCATATATGATAAAATCATCTTGACCCCTACAAACGCCATTTGGTTAAACGGGAGCGGGTTGCAGCCCGTTTTAATACGGTTTCTTTATGTTTTTGCTCAGTCCGATATCCATGGCCCGTGCATGAGAAAAAAAAGACCTTGGTGAGTCAAAGAGTAAGTGAACGCAAACTGGTTTCTGTTAGGGAATAATTTAGTAATCAATTATAATCTGTTCATACGGTTATTAAATTAGATAAGTATCTTTATAACAATGTTTTACATAAATACACCCACTAGGATACATAAATTTTTCAGCAGTTTTTTGTTTCAAAATGCCAACTTTTAAATGGATATGACCCTTCGCTGAGTAAAAAAAAACGAGTTTATTTCTAAGTGCAACGTAAAAAGATGTGGAATTATGGTAAAACAAATATTATATTAATAATTTTCCTTTTTTCTGTCCATGTTTAAAGTAGTTATTGTCCTTCATGTTCCGTAAAAAAAGTATTTGAAGCCAATTTTGTAGGCGTAACAAATTTATTATGGTATTTACAAGTCTATATTAGTAAATAAAAGCTAAACAGTTTAATGGCAAGCGCTCGTGCATTACTAAGGCTTATGTTTGGCTTAGAACAGGTTGCTGGAGCTAAACGGGAAGTCGGGCAATAATTTCTTTGACCAACCATGGGGTCACATACAGTCAGTTCTGATGGGGCGAAAATTGTAGATGCTCAGGTACGTATGGGGGCACTTGAAGCATGTGCCCAAGTCATAATAGAGTTTATTCAGGAATTTGGATCAAAAATAAAGACTGCTTAATGATCTGGAGGAGCTAATCTTCTAGGTGCACGGCTTCAATCTTTCTTAATCTCTCGACTGAAATGCATCAAAGGTCTTGAGAGCCAAGGCTGGTTTTTGCCATATTTTAACTCTGTATAGCATCACACAACCGATACGAGCATCAAAAACACATTTTTTAGTTGCATAGCTGATATTGAGTTTTCACTAAAGGTGCTGCTTCAGTCTACTCCTGGCAGAAGACGTCTTAGATAATCTTACAGCCGGTACGGACAGAAAAGAACCATCTGAAGAAATTATGGATCCCAGGAAGGTGAGCTACGGAGTATTTTTGATGCTATTGGTGTTTCCCAGACTAACTGAAGAGCCAGCAGTGACCGTACATAGGTGAATGGTCAAGATTTTGGTTTTACTCAAGTTTATGTGTAGTCTTATATTTGCTTCTTCTTGTCGTAAAATACGAAGCACTTCCATTAGTCACTCCTTGGGTCTGACGGGATTGCCAGGTTATCAGCACAGCCATGTTCAACATGAAGCAATAGTTTTAAAGGATGCTTGGCCCATTTGACTATAATTAAGCACTAATACAATTGCGATCTCATTAGGTTGAAGTTACGTCAATCAACTGTTTTTACACATGGGAGTTCCTCAGATGGTAACCAGTATCAATCATCAAATTTTAAATATAGAATGTGGGTTGCTCGATCCTCTACACTTGCCAATTACAAAGGAAAAAAAAGAAGAAATTCTAAAAAATAAAAACACGTCAAAAATTTCAAACGTACTGCCACTGAAAGGAATCATCCTTTTAGTGCAACTTCAAGGACTACTTGGAACGATGAAAGCTAGACAACCGCATTAGCTCCATGAAGAATTTAAATCAACATAAAAGGGAATTAGTTGCTTTGTTGATTAATTGGATTTCTAATCTTCTGATTCTAACAACCGGCTCATATGTGTTCAAATATCTCATAAAGTTTTCCGTAAATTGCATGCCGTTATGTCCGTAAATGCTCAAAAGATGATTTAGGCTAGCTGAGTTTACACTAACTTCCTTAAGCAAAAGATTCTTGTGTAATCAGTTTGAATAATAAAAGAAAAGAATTTTATTCGATAACAGTAATGTACTCTTAAACGATAAAACCATCACTATTCAGCTGTAAAATGCGAGATTTTTCCGCTTGAAAATTTAGTCTCAGTTCTCTTCTTCTATTTATCACTTTACTGACCATTGGCAAAAAAGAAACCTTACTTACTTGGGTAAAGACTTCAGCAGAAAGATAGGATTTTAATGCTCAGAATATTCCTTCTTGCTTGACATACATTAAATGACCTAGATGGGGTTGTTAAAGCTGACGCACAATTGCCAATTTTCCAAGTGGCTGATGAGCTGCACCCTATCATTCTGATAGGGTATAAGCGATGTAGATCACCAAAATACGATTTACCCGAAGGTGGAATGCTACCTTTAGAATGTTTAAGATTAATCTTCAGCATAAGACTTACCTATCAAGTGTATGGGAGGATCGGCAATACAAGAATATAGGAAGATCAGCCCTTGTTCCAGATGATGACGAATATGAACTCATGACCAATATTTGGGATATAGTTACTATCTTTTGATTCGCTGTAGGGGTAATTTTTTCCACCTTGAAATTTGCATTGGCATAAGAGAGTTCAAAATTCATTTGTCTTAAACTGACATCAAGTTTTTCATCTGGACTACTCTGACCCAAACGATCTAATATTCATCCTCAATCCCCGCGCACCAAGGATGGACAAGATTTTGGTATTTCAACGGTTCTTTAATTCAGACAAGAAAGAGCACAAGAAAAAAAATGAAGAGGAAGAATAATTCTCTCGCCCATTACGAAATCACAAGCGAGAAAATAAAGTATTGATTCCTTTTCTTGCCTAAGGTTTTGAAATATGCCCATTATCATCAGGAGTTCTAAGAAAAGGAAACGTCAAGATAACCATATTACAGGATATTTATGACAATGACTAGGCGTAAAAACGATCGCTACCCTAGTTTATCAAGACATACGAATAGGTACAAGAATCTGGAATTGGTTGAAGCTGCAAATCTTTCTGCAACGTTTATTAAAAACTATTCCTCCTAGACATAACGAATAGGAGCTTCGGCATCGAAAACATTTGTATGCTAACAATTAGTATGGCACAAGAGAGGGTGTTTAGCTCTACTGGACTGATTGTAAGATCCAACCGATCCATGTTGGCACCGCGAGGGGTGAAGAACCTTATTTTTATCCATGAAAATTACAAGCTCATCAAGACCTTCAGAAAAAAACCTCGGTTGATCAGTTGGAAATCATTTTTGCACCATTATTCAGCCCTGATTTTCAGTTTTTCATTTAACATACCGGCCTATTCGAATAACCGATTTAGGCGTTTCCAAACCTCTTTCGTGAGTGCCCTTTCTTTGATCATAAAAAATGAAAATTATTAGTAATACGTTCTGAGCACTACTATGGTAACTTGCCAGGTAATCAGTATAGATAGATTTAAGGAAGTGGTTGGCCCTTTTAACTGCAATTGACCACCAATACGACCGTAGTTACATAACATTGAAGTTACCACAATTAATTATCATTTTACATTAGTTTCTCAGATGGCAAGCGTAGTGTGAATCGTTTGATTCTACACAATTGTCCATCACAAGGAAAAAAAAGAATAGTATGAAAAATAGACGGCATTCATAAATTTTTGACACGGTGTCATCGATAAGAATAGGAATAGTTCGGACCACCACCAAAAAACTTCTGGCTCAACTTCAGGGACTCCTTGGACTTCAGGGACTGCTATAAACAAACTAAATCAAAGTAAAAGGTCATTAGCTGCTTCTCATCAGCACGGATTTATATCTTCTGTTTCTAGTAACCGGCTCATGTGACGTTTGCATGGTTCATAAGGATTTCAACAAGCTGAATAACTTATGGTCTATATAGGCTTAAACGAGAATTTCAGCCAATTGAGTTAATTAATATTAATAGAAGCAGAATTCTCTCGTGTGATCGATTTGAATAATCATAGAGTAGAGTTGCGTCATACCCAATGTCAAGAATAACCTGCTAATCTTTGCAAAAACCATCAGCTTTTAAAAATACTACGTATATTCCATTTGAAAATATAGCCTCAGTTCTCTTCTGCTATTCACCCCTTTTGTCGACCAGTAGAAGAATGGAATTGGACTCCTTTCGACAAATCTTAGACGTGACATTTAATCATAACTCCACAGAGGCCAGGTAGGTCGTAACGAATTGCATTTTCAGAAAATTAAAAAAATCCTTTGCATGTATGACGTTTATCATATACAAGTAATCCTTCAAATAGCTATGAGGTAGGCGAGGTCTCGAAATAAAGTTTTACGCATGAGATTAGTAACTACGCTATGAATCGATAGGCTGAAGTAAGAAAAAGCTTTAATTCTCTGCCAGAAAATATTTACCAAAGATTAAAAAGTAAAATAAAAATGCATATAATTCTTGTTAAAGAACACTTTTAATCCAAATACGCTAAAAAGTTGATAATTTTTGTTCTTCTGCTCTCGGAATAAAATTTGAATTTTTATGACTAAAAATGAAAGTTAGGGGTAACTATACCCTAAAAACAATTTTCTAAGTTATGAGCACCCCATGCCTTGGAAAAAAGTGACTTTTAAGATAAAAACCTTAGAAATACCTTTTAAGTATTTATATTTCCCAAGGACATCCAAAATCTCCAGAAAGATCCTCTGAATAAATTGATTTGAAAAACTACTTTCTGTCCCAAAATAAGTATCAACATTAAAACCATTTAAAGCAGTCGAAATGTATTTGTTGCGAACAATATTAATTATTCCTGAAGTATTTATACCTGCTTCAAGATATTTGATTATTAGATTTATGAGCATTAGGAAATAAATCCCAGGCGTACCGTCAGTTCAGATTTTCTACAAAAAGTCAGAACAATTCAGGTTTATTCTTTTTAGACAAGCCCTCGAGGCACACAACACGTTTTCAGAGCTTTTTGTTTTCTATTTGAAACTTCTTAATGGCGAAATGAAACACAAACTAAACAGCACGACCCTCAAAGAGGAGGTTTTTCGACACCTAGCTTACGAAGAAACTTTTCGGTGCGTCGGCCCACTTTTCTTCGAAACTTCCCCTGTGATATCGAAGTTACTTTATTATCGTGGACTACAGCACCATGAATTAACTGGAAATTACACAATGTCCTCAGTGGTGCTAATAGCCCAGCTTTAATAGTAGTGTCATTTTCTAAAACAGACAGTGCAATAGCAGCGGTTTCTACACTTGA
>JAQQPU010018876.1:0-11850 GCA_029168905.1 Artemia sp. Kazakhstan ARC1039
CCTGTTTTTCAAATTCTCACTGACAAAAACCATAAACCACGTGGTTCTATGCCCATATATGGACTCCCGTCCGGACCTCCTGAGGCATCTCTACTCATATTGTACTGATATTTGGATATCAAGTTTTCCCTCGTCTCTGATGCCACTTTCAAAACTTTATGATAAAGCAAGGACTCTTATTAAGGAAACTAACCGATCTTCACTTAAACCCTTGCTTGATTTGAAATCTCTCTATTTTCTTTCTTGTTCTTCTTTCATCTTTTTACAGTTGCATGGCCATCTTCCTGCTGCTCTATGTAATAATATATCTTCTGTTTCTGATCAGTCGACTTATCATCTCCGATATTCCAGCAATTTATAGATTCTTCATACTCCATCAGTGAGGTCTGACTTCAACCCTCTGACAACTTGCAACAGGATAAGGTAGTGCACCTGGACTTTTTTTTTGGTATTTTGTTTATATATTTTTTTGTGTTGGTATTTTTTTCTCCCCTGTTCTTTCTATGCCATTGAGCTTTATGGGGGAGATTTTGTAGATGTGGTTTTTTGTTATGATTTTTATTGTTAAATAAAGAACCTACTCACTCACTAACTTTCCAAGCTATCAACGAAAGTGAACAGAATTTTTGCGAATGGTATCAAGTTCCCTATTTCAGGTCAACTAGAGGAGGTATGAACCTAAATTAAACACTACTATTTGTGTAAATTCTCCACTACTATTCCGCTACTATACTACAATTCTAAACACTACTATTCTACAATAAATTCTCCTGTATGTTAAAGGTTTGTTAAAAAAAAAAAAAAAAAAAAAAAAAAAAAAAAAAAAAAAAAAAAAAAACAGGCAGTTTCTCAAATAATCACATGATAGAATCAACCCTTAAAACAGGAATTTATTTTGGAAGAGGGGATATTTTATTTAAGGAGATGCGTATTGCCATTGTTAGAAAAATTACCAGGATACAACTATTGTATTTTTATAATATTAATTTGAAAACCTTGTTCCACAAAATAAGTTTTTCAAAGAAAAGTAAAGAACTCAATTAAACCAAAGATGAGCAAAAATAAAATCAAATAATCTACCAAGCGTGAAACTACCATAAATCAGCACCAATAAATAAATGAAACCCAAAACAAACAGAAATTACAATAAATAACCGAGTCTAACTCAAAATGAGCAGAAATTAACATGAGTAGGGCTCAAAACCCCCATGCCTTCCCAAGCATAATTTGCGCTTAACTGAAAAAATACAAATTATTCTGCATTGTCAGTTTAATATACATATAGTGATATTTAGTAATCAAAATGTTAATATTATTTGATTTATTAAAGTTATAAAAGTAAAAACATTGATACTTTTTTCAGTAAAGTGCAAATTATGTTTTAGCCTTGGGAAGGCATAGGGGTTTTGAGCCCCACTCATGTTAATTTCTGCTCATTTGAGTTAGACTCGGTTATTTATTGTAATTTCTGTTTTTTTTGTTTTTTTTTTGAAACAAACCTTTAACATACAGGAGAATTTATTTTGCTGATAATGTTTCAAAAATAGTTCAATATAAGGCTATTGGTGCCAAATCACGGACGTATATGTGGCAAGGACTATTTATTTCTTATGGAAATACTATTTTTTTTATCTAGGGGGCAAATGACCCTCCCCCCATCAAAATCCTTGCATAAGGCTATAGGTGGCCTTTGTAAAACCGACTTTGACTTCGAAATTTTTTTCAAAAATCGTAGCAAATACCTACTGTAAGATCACAAGAACACCCATTACGAGAACAGCGGTAGTGGGGCCATAAGGCCTCCCATGAGACCCATACTCCGGATTTACATGAGACCTAAGTTTCTGGAAGACACACCCCCGGATCCTCATGAAACCCGTCATTACATGACACACAGAAGGTATTTGTTACGTCATAGGGAATGTTCACCTTCGTAATTGGGAATGTTTAGTAATTGGAGTTGACACAATCTTGCGTAACCTTGTCTCAGTATTATTTTTGCATCGGAAGGGTAAACATCATATTTCTTAAGAAAAAAAGTGAAGATGAAATATTCCAAGAAGATGTGCGTACATGATAAAGTTGTAGTAGAGTTGAATGCTGAGACAGAGAAATATTTGAATTACGAAACAAGTGCTAATGGCATTATTATTATTGGATATGTAGGTATGCGTTGTCATGACAGTAATGAGTTAAGTTTATTTGGACTACCAAGAAAATTCCACTGTTATAGAGGTGAATATGCCAGAGTAGTATCTCCAGAGAAGTTAGTGTTGAAAGAGAACGCAAACCTAAAATTTTTAGTCGATAAAGAAGATCAACTTCTTACTGATGGTAAAACTTTAACCGTTGATAGATCTTATCTCGTTATTGATTGGCACTAGTGGAGATTACCTTCAAGGAAATTAAAAGTGAATTGTTTACCCACGAACACATTCATTGAACCTTGAATCAATTTTATAAAAAAGGAGTAAGTTTGTTACCAACAAGATTCTTAGTTTATAATTGGTAGTGAGAGTGTCAGGATTAAAAATAAATAAAATGGACAGGCAGAAAATTATAGGACATCTTGTTACTTTGGAAAAATGGTTAATTATAGATGATAATTTTCAAAGATTGTCAGTGCAAAAGAGAATCTTCACTAAGAGAATGATTGATGATATAATGAGAAATGAGTCTCCGTCTTTGGACTATTGTCTGAGACTTATGTGTCGTGGCCCCAAGGAATTTACTCAACTAATAGATATATTAAATGAAACAAAACAAAATGAAATTGCGCATCTGTTTGAAGATTACCCAGAGTTTCAGTTACTACTCCCATTCTCTTGTGATCCAACAAGCGATCAGTGAAAGTGACTAGTGATAGTAAAGAAAATTAATTTTTCCCCAGCCATTTTCTTTATGGAAGTGAGAGAGTCAACATCAAAAATGTTTTACACATGTCAATTATGCATATATACATTAGGCGGATAGTCGTCCTGTGAGAATTGTGCCTTTGTTAATGACTATAATGAAAAGTGTAGATTATGCAATCCATGTAGATCGTATTGAGGATATGCTGTGCAAATTAAAGACTGTAATTCCAGTCTCGAAGTGATTTGTGACTCTCACACTACAGGTTTCCTATGGTCCAATTGTCACTATGATAAATGTGATCAGTGGGTAAAAACCCTAAACGTGATTTCAGTTTATTTTTAAGTTTACTTTTGCCGTAGTTTTAAATTGTTTTGAGAAGAAGAAGAACCTGGTATACGCTTCAATTGCTGGAATAATAAAAGAGTCTAGTTTTTATGTAATTGCTGTGAAGATACTGGCTACTATGATTATAAGCCTACAGACTTTTATTTGGCTGTTACTGAAAGTGATTCTTCATATGAGAATTTTGTATCTAACATTGTTTTAAATAAGCAAATTGAAACATGTGAATTTTATAATATGAATCGGGATAGTATTATTGATTTTACAAAGAGATTTAATAAAAATGAGGCTACAATATATTAAAAAAATGTGACCCTCGCTTTGCATTCTAAGATGAATACAAGTTAATTCGTAACGAGCTGCTGCCACTTATCGTTTCTGATGACTACCTATATGCAGAAGAAGAAATCTAAAAGGACACAGTATTTTTATATATACAAGTTTTATTACTAAACAAATTTACATACATTTTCAAAATATTTCACTCTTAGGGTACCAAAATTTATGTTATAGAGGTAGGAAAGAGTATTTGACTTTTCATATGTAATTCATGTCGGGAAGTACCTGATATATACTTGCACTTGCTAATAGTATACCCAACTAGAAAGTCGCTCAATCATGGACTGTCACGATAAACGTTGAGGAATTCACTCTAAGTAGTAAGGTTACAATATATTGTAGACAATTGACCCCCACTTTGCATTCCAAGATGAATACAAGTTAAATCCCTACGTGCTACTGCCGCTTACCGTTTCTGAGGACTACCTATACGTAGAAGAAGAAATTTAAAAGGACACAGTATTTTTTTTACATACAAGTTTTATTAATAAACAAATTTACATACATTTTTAAAGCATTTCACTCTTAGGGCACCAAAATTCATGTTATAGAGGTAGTAAAGAGTATTTGAGTTTTCAGGCGTTTTGACGTCAGACCAATGGCTTGGCAAATGTACACTCCAAACGCGCAGTACCGGACAAATTCAAAACAATGATACCAAGAGTTCTCGCCAACATTTCATCGGTTTTACCATTTTCAAATTATTGTAAATCTTGATCTAGGGATTGCATTGTTAATTCATATAAGGTTCTGCAGGATTTATCAATGGATAAATTGTTAATTGGGATTTTATTTACTTTACATACAAGAACATTTCAAACACTTCAAATCTATGTGGAGAATTTGTCCAAAATCCAGGCGCTAGCACTTTTTGAAAAAGCCAAAGCAAGTTTTGAAGGAATTTCACCATTGATAATAGATGAATCAGTATAGGTACGTGTATCGGTAACAATGTGTCGTTGATTCATGATTGTATGGCGAACGATCAATTTGATATTATTTCCAGAGGCTCTTAATTTTTCAATTGCCATGGTAACAGAAGACACAACTTCTTCTTTTTCATTCATGAACTATTGTCGCGATGAGAGAGACTGTTACATCGGGTGCAGTGGCAACTACTTTTCGTAAAATAAGATTGGACGGTGCACGTTGTTACTTTATATCAATCTTTACATTGGGAGGCAACCATCGAGGTATATTATTATGATTATTATCATCATTAATTATTGGAAAACCCGTCATATAAAAAAGGAAGAGATGGAGCAATAAGCGAAAAAAAGAAGAAATACACATAAACTTAGCAGTTAAATAAATAGTTTTTAGTGACGAACGCTGGAGCTAAGATCTAAATCAGCTCTTAGAATAAATTACAAAAACTAAAAAGAAAAACTCAATTATGCACTGTATTGCAGGTACGTTTAAGTAAATATCTCATGATTTATTTTCCCGACCAAGTGTAAATCTTTAGTTGTAGCATCTCTTCGTATATTGCAGTGTCATTGTCCGTTTTATATTCATGTCTAATATTCTTACTTCTCAATTTTTTATAGGTCATTGGAGTCATCAACATGAATTGTATATAACTTGCATAATTGGAAATATTATTGCCTGTGCTCGCCAATGTTCCATTTATGTAGACACTTATTTGTCAAAACAAATTGTGCAGGACACAATTTTCATAGGATAAATCGGCTGCACTTGGTTTTTCATTGTTAGATTTTTTGAAAATAACACGCAAATCTATAAATGTTGAAGTAAAATCAATGAAATAATCTTCACTTGAATAAATTTGAAAATGGATGTTTTGAGAGAGTGGATTTTTGGGTAGAATTGCTCAGGGTAAACATTTTTCACACTGACATCTACATTTTCTGCACTGAAAAGGTTTAGAGATGAGGCGACTCTGGGATGAGATTTATTATGGGCTAGATATGCTATTTCTAAGAAATGAAATCCTTTTCGATCTAACAATTTTTATTTTTACTTTTCTTCTTTGATGTTTTACGCTTTTGGGCTGAGTTGAGACTGATGAATGATGAGGTATTTCTCACCCTTTTTAAACCTTTTCAGCTTTTTCGTGATTTCAATCGCTTGCCGTAGGATCGCATGCTGGACCTGAGATTTTGTGAAACAATTTCTTTAAAATCCTTCCCAGAGCCCCAATTATGTAGTAAAGAGGACGGAACATCTGTGGGAACCCGTGCAATATATTTTTAGCCAGCGGTAATGCAGAGCAAAATAACTTAGAAAACCAATTGCTGACACTGTAACCAGACCTTAACGAATGGCCCCTGTAATAGTCCTTCCATGACCCAATTGTTAGGGTCCAAGACCAGCAACATAACAATCAATATCAGGACAAACAAAGGTATTTTTTCTTTTAACCGTCTTACTGAATGGGTCAANACAAACAAAGGTATTTTTTCTTTTAACCGTCTTACTGAATGGGTCAAAAATGAAATATAATCACAACCAAACCTTTTGTTATTGCTAGAGGATCGCCCAATTCATTTCTTAATGTTAACTGACATAGCTCCAAATACGAAGTGTTTACTGGAATGTATTAAAGGTGCTCTATATTGTAGTTTCTGAATGTTTTCAAGACTGGCTTTTCTTTCTAGAATACGCAGAAGGGGGACGTTGCTATTACTGAATCTCGATCTCTCGACAAAGGATGCATAAAGAAATATACAATTTTCAGATGGGAAGGCGGGTGCATAGTCAGCATAGATAACAAGCTGCTTACCACTGTAATTTTTGACTTGAATAATACAATTTTTAAAACCGAGAACCACACGTGAATCCTCATTGAGGAAAATTTTCTCATTCTCAAATGGATTGGTAATGTAAATTCTCCTCTGCTTCGGTGAATAGTTGCATTTGAAGCCACCGTTTTTTCAACATGCAATATTCTTGTTGATAACTCGACACAAATCAATCATATTGGTATATTCCCCATAGGGTATAATTGCAAAGGGGTAATCATCAGAGTCAAAATTTGCCACTTCACCCTCGTCAGAAAATTCAAAGGGTCTGACTTTAATCTCATATGTACGATCCTTTCCTAGGATATTATATGAGTTTCTAAGAATACAATCAACAAGAGCAGATTCGTACCTCCCCAAAAATTTAATGGCGGGGGAGAGTTTTGTCCGAATATCCCTCGTTTTATTCAAATTGTCATAGAGGGGGGCCAGAAATATTGGACATGGATGTTACATAAAAATCATTAGACATTATGAATGTCTTCAGTGGCAATCCAGGAATAAAAATCAGAGCTATATCCTAGCCAGCGAACAAGAAACTGTCTTTTACCCTTGCAAGGGCGAGTCTTTAATACCTCTTGAATTTGATATATACGACTGTTTCGAACGTTTTGCAATTCATAATCATAAAAACAACAAAGAATCTTGTCATCTTTCATATCACGGTGACGATACGTTACAGGTTTAGTGTCTTCGATTTTTGACCCTTTAAAAAATTCAGTGGACCACAAATAATCCCCCTTTTTAAAAATATTTCGTGCTCGATTCGAACAGTATCACCAACACTAAATTTTTGCTTCCCAGCATTTTCATTAGAGTATTGTTCAAGAAAAATGTCAAGTGTATCATGATTTCCTGGATGAACTTCAAGAGGACTAACATCGGACAAGGATCGATGAGGACGTTGATTATAAATCACATGATTTCATCTCAATCATTAATTAAAACATCAGTATTTTTCAATGTACAATATCTTGAAATAAAGAGTCGAATAGTTGTTATCAAACGTTCAGCCATTGCCGCATTTACATTTCGATAAAACCTCGATAAAATCTTTTCAGCCAATGCCGTCTTTATATTTCGATTATATTTCGATAAAACCTTTTTTATATGTGGATTAACCACTTCAATCCCCCGATCTGTTTGACTTTATCTATATGAATCTTGTTCAAGAATACTTTCTATACCTTTAGCAACTTCATCGCCTCTCTTTCACCGCAATGGAATAGCATATGCATAGGGACTAAAAACACTTATTGCAAGTAAAATATACTTTCACGGTCTATTATGACGTCTTTGAATCTCGTCTAGGGTCAAAAGATCTGCTTGTAGTATGTGCAAGCGAAAAAGGCTTTAGTTTTTCGATAATGACTACCGGGAACCCTATGATTTTGATGAAGAGTGTAGCTGAGCTTCTTCTGTAAACACTCATTTGCTAGCTTCTTTTCAGCTCCAGTGACTTGTGTGTAGTGAGAGAACTTAAGCTTCCTACTTCTCGAATATTCTCATAAACACCTTTCAAAACTTGATCTATTTTGATCCTTAACGCGGTGTGAAGCGATGACTGCCCTTTTGCATACTAAATGAGTTGGACAGACGCTTTCGTTTAATATCCTTTAAATCTTCACGTCCACTTGGCGTGCTATCTTTTGAAATATCATGGGATATTTCTCCAAAATCCTTTGATCCTTTTAAAACATATTTATTCCCAATAAGAATTTTTGGAAAATTTGATGACTTTAAAAATTTATATAAATGACTATCAATGGATTCAAGATTTGCAATCAAATCTTATAACAAGTCAATCAAATTGTAGGGTTTGCCCTGGAATATAGCTTCATTCTTTGTCTCACCAATTTGTTTATTTTCAGCGAGATAGGTCAAGAGTATTTTACTTTGCTCACGATACGGTTGGGGTAATAATTCTACAATACTTGTTAAACCTTAAGATAAATCTTCTTCTTGTTTTGGCGTTGTTTTGACATTTACTTTGAAGGGTCTATTACGGTAAAGTTTATGTTTGTTGACCCGTCGAAGGGCATTTTGAAGCGACATTAATTTTTCAAGGAATATTTCAACATGAGTGTTTATAAGAACATGTGTAGAGAATAATTTATTTCCAAGAGCGAAGGTCATGACCCTTTGCTCTTTAAAAAAATAAAACTATACAATTCGAGAAGAAAAAAATGCCATCTCCACCATATCGGACAAAACCTATGTACGCGCGGACGGTGTGAGAGTACTGCCACGCGGTCATTACCTTACTCCAGATTGAGTTGATAGGGCAGACCCTAACATTTGTTATCAGATTTGATTGGTAATCGTAAAAGACTTGAATCCTTTCATTGTCATTTATTAAAATTTTTAAAGTCGTCAAATTTTTCAAAAAGTCTTATTATAGACTTTTTGGTAATAAACATGTTCTAAAACGATTAAAGGATTTTGGAGACATATCAAAAGATATATCAAAGGATACCACGCCAAGTGAACGTGATGATTTAAGTGGTATTAAACAGAAGCGTCTTTCCACCTCATTTAGTAGGCGAAAGGGTAACGGTCGCTTCACACCGCGTTTACGATCAAAATGGATCAAGTTTTGAAAGGTGTTTATGAGATTATGGGAGGAGTGGGAAGCTTAAATTCTCTCACTACACTTTTTAGAGCCACTGGAGTCGAGAGAAAGCTAGCAAAATAGTAATTACAGAAGGAACCCAGCTATACTCTTCATTGAAATTATAGAGTTTGCGGTAATCACTATCGAAAAACTAGAGCTTTTTTCCTCTTGCATATATTACAAACAGATCTTCAAAGACGAGATTCAAAGACGTCACAATAGACCGTACAAGTATGTTTTAATTGCAGTAAGTGTTTTTTGTCGCTATGCAAATGCTATTACATTGCTTCAAAGAGAACCGATGAAGTTGCTAAGGGTAAAGAAAGTATTCTTGAACAAGATTCATATAGAAAAGTTAAAAAAAATCGGGGAAGAGAATTTGTTAATCCACATGTACAAAAAGGTTTTAATGAAATATGATACAATGCTCTATCATAGTCATAGTTCAATAAAGGTGGCATTGGCTGAACATTTTATAAGAACTATTCGAATCTTAATTTCAAGATATTTTACATTGAAAAATACTGCTGTTTTAATTAATGATTTAGATAAAATCATGTTGATTTATAATCAACGTCGTCACTGATCCTTGTCCAATAGTAGTCCTCTTGAAGTTCATCGAGGAGATCATGATACATTTGAAATTTTTCTTAAACAGTGCTCTAATGACAAGACTGGGAAGCAAATATTTAATGTTGGTGCTACTGTTCGAATCAATCGAACACGAAATATTTTTGAAAAGGAGAATTACTTACGGTCCACTGAACTCTTTAAAGTGTCAAAAGTCTTAGACACTAAACCTGTAACGTATCCTCTTCGTGGTATGAGAGATAACGAGATTTTTGGTGGTTTTCATGATTATGAATTGCAAAAAGTTGGGAATAGTGGAGTGTATTAAGTTGAAATGGTATTAAAGACTCGCACTTGCAAGGGTAAGAGACAGTTGCTTGTTCCCTGGCTAGGATACAACTCTGATCTTGATTCCTGGATTGCCGCTGAAGACATGCATAATGTCTAATGATTTTTATGAGACATTCATGTCCAATGTTTTTGACCCCCTCTTTGACGATTTTAATAAAACGAGCGATTTTCGGACAAAACTCCCCAGTCATTAAATTTGAAGGCATGCATGAACTTGCTCTTGTTGATTGTACTCTTAGAAATATGTATGATATCCTAAGAGAGGATCGTCCATATGAACTTAAAGTAAGACCCTTTGACTTTTCTGACGAGGGTGCGTTGGCAAATTTTGACTCTAATGATTATCCCTTTGCAATTATACCCCATGTGGAATATACCAATATGAGTGATTTGTGTCGAGTTGTCGAAAAAAATTGCATAACTCCTAATACTCTACGTATCGTATTTGGAGCTCTGTCAGTTAACGTTAAGAAGTGAATTGGGAGATTCTCTAGCAATAACAAAAGGTTTGGCTGTGATTACATATCATTTTCAACCCATTCTGTGAGATTGCTAATAGAAAAAATACCTTTGTTTGTCTTGATATTGATTATTATGTTGCTGCCCTTGGACAACGACAATTGGGCCATGGAATAGACTATTACACGGGTCGTTCGTCAATCTCCGGTTAAGGTCCTGACAATTGATTTGGTAAGTTATTTCGCTCTGTATTACCCGTGGCTAAAAAATATATCGCATCGGTTGCCACGGATTTTGCGTCCTCTTCACTACATGATTGGGGCTCTGGGAAGGATTTTAGAGAAAGTGTTTCACAAAATCTAAGGTCCAGTAAGCGATCCCTCGGTGAGCGATTGAAATCATGACAAAGCGGAAAAGGTTTAAAGGTTAAAAGGCTAAGTGGAATATATAAGTCTCATTGATTTTAGTCTTATCCATCAAAGGTGAAAGTTGAGAAAATTTACCTGATTTTCAAAAAAAGGAGGAAACACCCCCTAAAAGTAGTAGAATCTTAAAATCACACCATCAGATTCAGCCTATCAAAGAACCCTACTGTAGAGGTTTAAAACTCCTATCTGCAAAAAAGTGGAATTTTGTATTTTTTGCCATACGCCTAAGGAAGATCACGGATGCATGTTTATTTATTTTGTTTTCGTTTTTTCCCCAGGGGTGATCGTATCATGCCAGTGGTCCTAGAATAAAAGGAGAGGGTTGATTTGAAAGGAAAAAAATATAGTGCCCTTTTTAAGTGACCAAACAAATGGGAGGGCAAATAGGCCTCCTCCCACAGCCTTTTTTCTCAAAACCGTTCGAAATCAAAATTTTGAGATAGCCATTTTGTTCAGCATAGTTGAACGGCCGAATTAATATACCTTTGAAGATTTTATGAACCCCCTCCCCACAACCCCTGGGGCAAGGTCTTTACGTTACAAAATATGTCATCGTTTACGTGTAATATTTGCTATTGGGAAGTATGCATACATTTTTTGGGTGAGGGGGGGATTTTCTACTAGGTGGAATTTTCCATGGGGAACATTTGTCGTGGGGGGGGGGGGAGTTTTCAGGCAGTGAATTTTTCAGGGGAAATTTTACATTGGTGAAATTTGCCGGAATTCCTATACGAGAATCTTCTTATGTCAGTAGTAAAGCATTAATAGATATCACGAGTGATTGCGTAATATGACTTACCACGGGGCAGTCACCTATACACTTTCACGGGTGATTGCGTAATATGCCTTACCACGGGTCAAGCACCTATTACTACGAACGGCACTTGTCTTAGCAGACGGGTTTTCTGTAAAGCATTAATAGATACAGATCCTACATTCAATCCTACGCCTGAGGCATGAATATACACATTCTTAAAACTACACATGATTAAACACGTTATAAAACTACGTTTCAACTCCAAGTTTTTTTTTTCAATCAGAGTGGTTTTTTTTTCGAGCTGACACCTGTTTTTTAGGCAGCCAATCAGAGAATTGCTTAACAATTCGTCATTGAAACCCTGTATAA
>JAQQPU010018877.1:0-15632 GCA_029168905.1 Artemia sp. Kazakhstan ARC1039
TGCATGCTTACTGTGTCACCTGATCTTAACCTGAGGTGCAAGATGTCAGAAGGCAAAAGTTGTGCAGGCAATATAAAACCCAACGGACTGGGTGAAGACACTTACTTATCTGCAGATGAAATGATAAGATCAGACCAATATCCAAGCCCATCACCTTTCTTAGGGTGTTGACAAACAGCACCAACCGGTAAAAGAGTCCAATCTGGGTCATCTGTTGCACTTAAATGTTGAAATGAAAAGCTTGATATGAACGCTGGAATATATTAGATTAATGAATATTGACAGAGCGAAACATATATTGAAAGAATTTGTTTTCATAAGAACTTGATTCAAAATGCCCCCTTCTCCAAGACTACTCTAAGGGTGTTCCCTCCTAAAATACCCTAGTAAAAAGGACAAAGTTCTAATATCTCTGTAGTTGGACCAAACAAGATACTGTTATTGTAACTCAAGTCCCTCAATTTCTTGGAATATCTCCTGATCTCCCAAACATTGATTTTGTGGGATAAGAGCAGCAAGCTCTTTCTAGTTCCACAATATCTTTTTCTTTGTAAGCGTGTACAAGAATATTCAAAAAACAAATATTAAAAAGCTAAATTCGTAAAATCTTTTCCCAAAAACAAGTCCAATTTTACTTTATAAAGAAAAAAATTTACGTAAATTTGTTTAAAGTAAATATGTATAAAAAGACAAATTTACGAAATGCACTCGACTTCAAAAAGATATTAGAAACTACTCAAGAACAGAAAAAGTGAAAAAAAAAGAAATGCCAAATCCTACCGAAAATTATGCGAATACTTAAAGAAATGAACCGCAAAGGGTTTTTTTTGTAGATTAGCAGAAAAACTTCACAGTAAATTAGTTGGCTAACTGTAAAATTTCCAAGATATTCAAATAACTACGTAGTTAATTTCATCATTAAAACCAACATGCAACCTTTGTGATAGTTCTATAGAATGGTGTAGGTAGAATTATAATCTTAAATTCCAACCATGCACTCTGCTTCAAATCAGTGGCGGTTTTAGGCTTCATAATCTGGGGAGAGGAGCGGCAAGGTATATCACAGGAATGTGATATTTACAGAAAATGTTATATAAAATAAAGGAACTTAATGTCTGATGTAAAAAAAAGACTGGGGTACGGAGGGCGGAGGAAGATGTCCCCCCCTGCCCAGACCTAGAGCCATATTTGCTTCAAATATTATGACAAACGTACACTATTTTGTAACATGCTGGATTTCTCCAACCGTCTTAGTTCTTTTCTAGAATATTTCGTGACACAAGAACATAACGAGATTCCGCTATGCTGCTAGCAACATGGAAATCAATGTTTATTTATCTACTCAGTATTTGCCTTGAGAAATTCTAGATGGCTTTCTATGCATTCAATATAGCTTAGTACAGTTGATTGCAATTGCTCATTGAATAAGCTCAATGATTCCTTCTATTGAACGCCATCTGGACCGCAAAATTAATTTTACGCGAGTAATCTCAAAATTGAGAGAAAATGTCATAGTCAAATAATCCACCTTTTCCTTTCTATACGCCTATAGTGCTCCTATTCTACAAAAAATTATTGTTGAAATGGAAAACAAAACTTAAGAGTTAAAAATCTTACTGGTTCATAGCAACCTTAAGAAAGTTCCTTAAAGGAAGATTTTTAATTATCCTGGTAGATATATACCGAGAATTTTCTATCTAAAAAAGAATGAATTGGAGCTTATTGAGCTGGGCTTTAGTAATAGGCCTGGGTGTTAGTAAGCGCTATGGGTAGCAATTCAATAAATGCAATTACCTTTTTAACGCTAAAAATTACAAAAATGAATTGCAATAAGGTTATAAAACAGGATTTGATAGAATAACCCTCTCAGGGAGACAGCTACAGATAAATTTGCAGCACCAGACACATAATCTAGAGAGGGAGCTTCGCACCTGTCTTGTTAGCAAACGATGGAACAAGAAGAGATAGCGTCAGAAGAGGGTGAGTGAATGAACTTATTGAAGATACATCACATCAAACTTTGACTTTAAAGACAGCAGCAAAGAGTACGGAGACTATAAAAGAGAATAATCGCTAGCGCCTTGATAAAATTTTGATATGAATAACTGGCGCCATTGACAGTATAGAGTCGCCAAGAAAATTAATCAAATTCAGAATATTAGCTTAAAGCTACCGAAATTCAAATTTTAGTTAAAAGCTGTTTGGATCCAATAAACTGAGCAACTGTTTCATGGAAATAGAAGAATATAATCCCTAATTGACAGAAACATATATTTGTTAGCAAATCGAACTACAGTACGCAATGCAAACTAACAAGCTCATGTTATTCAGACATTATAAAAATGTTTAAATGCCCCCTCCTCTTACTATGCTTGCAAATAAAAAATTAGTTGCAAAACTCGGAACATATTTGATATCTTTTGGCACAACGTCTTTAATCTTTCAGCAAGCCCATACACGTTAGGAAGAAGCCTTCAGTCTTGTTACCCCTAACCCAAAAACGCATCGGAATTTATTTATATAACTTCTTACATTTGCCGTACGATTCACCCATTTTAAGTGTGAGTTGCCCCCCCCCCTCCCCAATTAAACTGTAAAATATACGCTTGCTTTTTCGTATGTCATTTTACTCAACTTCCAACAAATAAGAACCTTAGATAATGTCCCTTTTGGGTTCATTGTAATCTAGATAGTTGCTTAAAAATCATTAAAGCGGCGTTCAGATGCCTGTCTGGTTAGTTTTGCATGTCTAGACGGGGGTCTGTCCAGACAGCAATAACAAGACAGTTCCCATTCCGATGTAAAATTTAGTGCTTGGCTACAATAGGTTGCAGTTAAGTATCTAGTTTATAGTCTATGTCTCTATGTCTAGGATTTCAAATTCTACCAATCAGGAAGACTCTTTTGCGTCATATTTACCATTTGGGCTTAAGATTGGTGCATATATGCATGTCTGGATGAACTTCCGCACTTAAATCAAGTGCATGAACAGGCATGTATGTGTATGCATGGAAGTCTTATAGGACTCCCGTGTTAGCTGCTTAAAGAACCCTCGCCTAGACATAGGAAAGAGTAATCGAAAAGAAGTCTTGAAAATCAAATACATTCAAACAAGTCTACTCTAACTAAAAAAGCAGATTGATCGAAAAAGCAATAATCTAGCATTATCTTAGTTACCCATATCAGGATATCCACCAGGGGCTGCTTCAGCTGATTTAACAGCTTTGAAACCACCTGCTTCCCCTGTCACAGCTGATGACAGCAAAAAAAAATAAAAGAAAATCATCAGTAAGAAACAAAGTAAATTCCTTATAATTCACCAAATTACATCTATGACAAATTTGGCTTATGGAAATTAAACCAACCAATGAGGGTGCAAGACAACAGGTCAGTCAATCCAGCGTAAGTAAGCTGGCTCTTTCGGCATTTTGTCTGTAACCACAAGACGAAAAATCTACTTTTTCAATTGGAAAAATAACACTTTTTTTCAAATGAAAGTAAAGAGCAACATTAAAACATAAAAGGGCCGGAAGTTATCACTACATGAGGGAGGCTGCATTCCCCTTAACCACCTGCCATTTATGCTAAAGTTTTATATTGCTTTACTGAAATCTTTTATGAGTGCAAAAAAATGTATTTATGGATAATATAAGTTTTTTATTTACCAATTGCCTTTTAAAACACCCAATATTACCCCAAACATGAATCGCCATAAAAAAAAGCTGTTTATTTTTATTAAACTCCCTTCTTTAGATTTACGATTACTATTAGCATAAGTTGCTCCTTACTTACACTGCAACAAGTGTAGTTAATGGATAAATATAAATGTTTTATTTACGATTGCGTTTTAAACACTGAAGGATAGCCCAAATATGAATCATAGGCAGCGCAATCGTGCTACCTAAGCAAAGAACGATGTTGGCACAATGTATTGTTTTTTTTCCATACCAGGGCACAACGTATCGAAGAAGTTGTCGTAGGAACTTTGAAAAGGGCTCATTCGATTGGAAATTGGAGTGGCTAGTGCCCTTTCTAATAGTCAAAAGTGATTAGAGGGCAACTAGCCCCCCCCGCCCATCATTCCCCCAAACACATCCAATCAAAATTTTGAAATAGCCATTTTGTTCAGCGTAGCTGATTTCCAGATAAGGATTTTGTATGTGAGGTGGCCACCCCCCCCCAGCCCTCAGGGCAAGTGTTGTAAGTTATGCCCTGGGGGCATATAAGGTTTTTATAAAAGACGTTGTAGAAACTTAAAAAAAAGACTCATTCGATTGGAAATTCAAAGGGCTAGTGCCCTTTTTAATAGTCGAAAGTAAATGGAGGGTAACTAACCGCCTCTCACGCCCACCTTTTCCCCAAATACATCCAATCAAAATTTTGAGATGGCCATTTTATTCAACGTAGTTTTAAGTTCTGGAAATTAGGTCTTTGAGGATGACTACCCCCCCCCCCAAAGCCCTCAGGGCAAGGGTTATAAGTTATGCCCTTGGGGATATATGGTTTTTATGCCCACAAAAACACAAAATGGCTATCTCAGAATTTTGATTGGATGTGTTTTGGGAAATGAAAGGGGGTGGAAGGGGTCTAACTCGCCTTCCAATAACTTTTGACTATTAAAAAGAGCACAAGCCACTTCAATTTCCAATTGAATGAGCCCTTTTCAAAGTTTCTACGACAACTTCTTGGATACTAAGTGCCCTGCTCTAAAGAAAAAAAATAATAAATAATACATTGTGCCAACATCGTTCTTATATGCCCCCAGGGCATAACTTAAAACCCTTGTTCTGAGGGTTGTGGGGGAGCTCTAACCTTTGAGCAAGTCACTCCCCTCACAGTCTTCAGGGCAAGGGTTATAAGCTATGCCCTGGGGGCATATAAGGTTTTTTATTGAAATCTTTGTCATAGAAACTTGGAAAGGGCTCATTCGATTTGAAATTCAAATGGGTAGTGCACTTTTTAATAGTCGAAAGTGATTCTAGGGCAACTAACCCCCTTCTCACGCCCACCTTTTACCCAAACACATCCAATAAAAATTTTTAGATAGCCATTTTATTGAACGAAGTTGAAAGTTTTGGAAATTAGGTCTTTAAGGATGACAACCCTTACCCCCACAGCCCTCAGGGCAAGGGTTGTAATCTTGCCATGGGGGCATATAAAGTTTTTATTGAAAGCGTTGTCGTAGAAACTTCAAAAGGGTTCATTCAATTGGAAATTGAAAGGGCTAGTGTCTTTTTTAATAGTTGAAAGTGATTGGATAGCGACTAACGCCCCTCTAACGCCCACCATTTTCCCAAACACATCGAATCAAAATTTTGAGATATCCATTTTGTTCAACGTAGTTCAAAGTTCTGGATATTAGGTCTTTAAGGATGATAACCCCCTCAGAGACCTCAGTGTAAGGGTTGTAAGTTATGCTCTGGGGGCATATAAGGTTTATATAGAAAGTTGTTGTAAAAATTTCAAAAAGGGCTCATTTGATTGGAAATTGAAATTGCCCTTTTTCGTAGGCAGCTCAATCGCGGTGCCTAAGTAAAGAACGATGTTGGCACAATGCATTATTTTTTTTTCCCATACCAGGGCACTTCGTATCGAAGGAGTTGTCGTATAAACTTCGAAAAGGGCTCATTCGATTGGAAATTGGAATGGCTAGCGCCCTTTTTAATAGTCGAAAGTGATTGCGAGGCAGCCAACACCCCGTCCACGCCCACCATATACCCAAACACATCCAATCAAAATTTTGAGATAGCCATTTTGTGCAGCGTAGTTGATTTCCAGATAGAATTATGTTTTTGAGGAGGACCCTCCCCCACAGCCCTCAGAGCAAGGGTTGAAAGTTATGCCCTGGGGGGCATACAAGGTTTTTATAGAAAGCGTTGTCGCGGTAACTTCAAAAAAGACTCGTTCGATTGGAAAAAAGGGCTAGTGCCCTTTTTAATATTCGAAAGTGATTGGAGGGCAACTAATCCCCCTCTCACGCCCACCTTTTCCCCAAACACATTCAATCAAAATTTTGAGAGGTCCATTTTGCTCAACGTAATTGAAAGTTCTGGAAACTAGGTCTTTGAGGATGACAACCCCCAAGAGCCCTCAAGGCAAGGGTTATAAGTTATGCCCTGGGGGCAAATAAGGTTTTCATAGACAGCGTTGTCGTAGAAACTTCAAAGAGGGCTCATCTGATTGGAAATTGAAATGGCTAGTGCCCGTTTTAATAGTCGAAAGTGATTGAAAGAAGCCCTAGGGGCATATAAGGTTTTTATTGAAAGCTTTGTCATAGAAACTTGAAAAAGGGCTCATTCGATTGGAAATTCAAAGGGCTAATACCCTTTTTAATAGTTGAAAGTGATTGGACGGCAACTACCCCCCTCTCACGCCCACCTTGTTCCCAAACACGTCCAATCAAAATTTGTAGATAGCCATTTTGTGCAGCGTAGTTGATTTCCAGATAGAAATTATGTTTTTGAGGAGGACCCTCCCCCACAGCCCTCAGGGCAAGGGTTGAGAGTTATGCCCTGGGGGGCATACAAGGTTTTTATAGAAAGCGTTGTCGCAGAAACTTCAAAAAAGGCTCGTTCGATTGGAAAAAAGGGCTAGTGCCCTTTTTAATAGTCGAAAAAGATTGGAGGGCAACTAATCCCCCTCTCACACCCACCTTTTCCCCAAACACATTCAATCAAAATTTTTAGAGGTCCATTTTGCTCCATGTAGTTGAAAGTTCTGGAAACTAGGTCTTTGAGGATGACAACCCCCAAGAGCCCTCAAGGCAAGGGTTATAAGTTATGCCCTGGGGGCAAATAAGGTTTTCATAGACAGCGTTGTCGTAGAAACTTCAAAGAGACTTCAATCATCTGATTGGAAATTGAAATGGCTAGTGCCCTTTTTAATAGTCGAAGGTGATTGAAAGAAGCCCTAGGGGCATATAAGGGCTTTATTGAAAGCTTTGTCATAGAAACTTGAAAAAGGACTCATTCGATTGAAAATTCAAAGGGCTAATGCCCTTTTGAATAGTAAAAAGTGATTGGACGGCAACTAACCCCCTCTCACGCCCACCTTTTTCCCAAACACGTCCAATCAAAATTTTTAGATAGCCATTTTTTCAACGTAGTTAAGTTTTAGGAATTAGGTCTTTGAGGACGATAGCCCCCAGAGAGCCCTCAGGGCAAGGGCTGTAAGTTATGCCCTGGGGGCATATAAGGTTTTTATAGATAGTGATGTTGTAGAAACTTCAAAAAGGGCTCATTCAATTGGAAATTAGAAGGGCTTGTGCCCTTTTTGATAGTCGAAAGTGATTGGAGGATAACTAACACCCCTCTCACACCCACCATTTCCCCAAACACATCCAATCAAAATTTTGAAATAGGCATTTTGTTCGACGTAGTTAAAAAGTCTGGAAATTATGTTTTTGAGGATGACACTCCCCACGCAGTCCTCAGGGCAAGGGTTACAAGTTAGGTCCTGGGTTCATATAAGGTTTTTCATAGGCAGCGCAATCGCGCTGCCTACAAAAAATACATATGGATGTGCAATGTCAGTTTAATATACATATACTGATATTTAGTAATCAAAATCTTAATCTTATTTGATTTATTAAAGTTATAAAAGTATAAACATTTATATTTTTCCAGTGAAGTGCAAATTTTGTTCTGGGCTTGGGAAGGCATAGGGGTTTTTAGCCCAAATTATGTTAATTTCAGCTCGTTTTGAGTTTGACTCGGTTATTTATTGTAATTTCTGTTCATTTTGGGTTTCATTTATTTATCCACGCTGATTTGGGGTAGTTTCACGCTTGGTAGATTATTTGATTTTATTTTTGTTCATTTTTTGTTTAATGGAGTTCTTTACTTTTCCTTGAAAAATATATTTTATGGAAAGTTTTTTTTTAATTAATCATAAAAACAAGATTTGTTTGACGTATGTGTAGCAATAAAACTCCTTTATAGGGCTTCAAATACTATTCGCACACTTGCTCTTTATTTCTAGTTCTTTGTCAGTGGCGTAACTTAGGAGGGGAAGGGGATGTACCCTCTTAGATGTTTGAGGGGTTTTGAGACTTTTCGGATTTTTAGACACCCCTCAAAAACAAATTTGTGAGGGGTGTCTTCATTGAAAAAATTGAACAAAACGACGAATTCCCCCCCCCCCAGATATAAAAAACGTATTTTCCCTCTACCCATAAATTTTCGTGAATTGTTGCCTATGTTCGTTACCAGGAACTGTTTGACCCGTAGTGGAAAACGTCTCTCGATAGAAACTAGTTAATGAAGAATTCAATAGAGCATGTAGTGTATAATCGGAAAAAAGAACAGAATACAATATTGATTTATGGCATCCTATATTTAGAGCCTCTGGTGCAATATATTAGCATTTTAAGATCCTATCCGTATTTTACCTAAAAATGCTGGGTTTACTTGCTGAAGCATAATTTGTTAACTAATAAAGCTGGGTTATTAATGGTAATTACCAGAAACAATTATTTTGGCAGGAAATCCAAAATAAGTGCTTCAAAAGTAAACAAAAGTTTAAAGTTTTCGAAGCTTCAAAGCGAGTATAAAAATGTAAGGCAAAACTTGAGTACAATAGTTATGGTTCAATGAGGATATTTACAAACTTTATTTCTAATCTTTGAATTTTGTGAAGTTTAAAATCTTGAGAATTTCATCAGGAATCTCTGTCCTGATGGAATCATCAGGAATTTCTGTTAGGTCATAAAAGCAGGATTTTTGTCTGTGTTAGGTCTTAGAAGCAGGATGTGACTGACTTGCGAAATTAAGTCACAAAAATGGCATATGAAACAATGATTTTTTACAGAGAAGCATAAGAGATGAATCTCTCTCGTTTTCTTTGGTATGTATGTTGTAAAATTCTATTAGCTAAAAAAAAATCTTTTCAGTTTTTCTTATCTATTCCTTTACCTTGCAGTGACGCAGTGGCAGATCCAGAGGGAGGGGGCGCTCCCTCCTAGCGTAGTCTAAAGTAGAGTAATTTACTTAATTAACTCAAGTTTGCGTTAATTAAACTTGCTCCTAACGCAAGTTTATCGGGCCAACCTATTTTGCAACCACCCCCCCCCTAAAAAATCCTGGATCCGCCCTTGCGTGACGCCAATTGAGGGACAGGGAGGGACATACATCCTCACAGTTTTTTTTATACCCCGCTCTCCCCTTAGATTTTAAAAAGACCTTTGTTTTGACATACCCTTTTTCGGAATTTTTCATCAGAAAAGTAAATTATTCCAGCCTAGTTTTATCCTTCCATAATTTTGAGAATTTGTGTCCCTTGTGAGGTCCCTTGTGTTTGTACTTTCAAAATTAAAATAGAAGCAGCTTTGTGCTTCAAAATATACACTACGTGTACATAAACCTAAACAAAAGGTGTGCATGAAATTTACAATGAGATGCAAAATAAAATGCACAATGTGAAATGCACATGAAATGGCCAAGAAATGCAGAAATAGGCATTTATTTTTTCTTCATGGAAATAAAGTGTCTTAATTGAATGAAGTCTCAGCTACTTCCGCGTCCGCTCTTCTAATCATCTCCATAAAATTGACTTGTATGATATTCAACAAAAATTAGGCAACTTCGACTTAAACTTTATTATCTGAAGTTTTAAACATAATCTTGAAAACACAATGAGCTGTGGCCAAGAAAAGGTTAAGAAACGTTATCTGGTACTAAAACACATTTATATGTCAGCCTGATATACAGAATTAATAAAAATAGAAAACGTGCTTCATTTCATAGACATATAAATTACAGATAAAATTGACAAAAAGGTACATACAGAACAAAAGGATAGGGCATATTTAGATTACTAATTACAGGCTCCTTTTTACGATTAAACTCGCTTTTATTACAATTCACCCTCTCCCCTCCCCGATGGTTCCATATAAAGCCTTAGGATATATAGACAATCAAAGTAAGAAAAATTAAAACATTGAAATTCTTACTTAATAATATCCATTATGTTTACATTAATCACATCATTAAGTTTCCTTCTTATTTACATTTTTAACTCAATTAAGACAATTTTTTTCGAATATTTAGTGTAATCAGTTAAACTGAAGTGAAAATCTCAAGTCTAAAATAGATTTCCGGTTTTACAACGGACTAATCAATGGAAAGAACAATAATTATATTATGGGAGCTATATATGTGGCCATCAGGGGGGGGGGCACTGTCAGGGTAGCGACTATTATTTTGTACATAGCCTAGGGCCATATATGCCAGGGAGGCGTGGGATGAGAGTGAATTATGAAAACACAAACAAAGCCATAAAAGTAAGCATAACATTAGAAATATAGAAATGTGTAATTTTGTTCTAGCATTTCTCCTTCTAGAAAGCCGCTATTCCCCAAGTTTACCCGAAAAAACATTGAAAGCTGATTCAAAAACAATTATGAATAAATAAAAGACGTAATACCTATTCCAGCACTTGTACTTTTAAAGGGATCAGGCACTCCACTCTCAGGCCCGGATCCTCTCCATTCATAAAGGAGCTCACAGGGTTTATTTAGCTTACTTTCTAGGTATTCCACAATTGTTTTATATAGCTCCACTGGATGAGATGGGCACATGTAAGTCAAAATTCTCAGAGTTTCAGCCATATCGAACCTGTAAGACATACTAAGTTTTAGAAGATGCTAGAATTATGATGAATTATAGATAGAATTATATGATGAATTAATTAGAATTATAGATGTTTAGAAGTGGTCTAGAATTTTAACACAAAATGACGAGCTAGTGTATCTTTAGAGGTAGATAACCGCTAGATCCAGGGGCACCAATTTACGACAAGCAGCAAGAGATATTGTTTCACTAATTAGTACACAGCGCTATAGAC
Organism: Artemia sp. Kazakhstan ARC1039; assembly: GCA_029168905.1. Classification (NCBI taxonomy): domain Eukaryota; kingdom Metazoa; phylum Arthropoda; class Branchiopoda; order Anostraca; family Artemiidae; genus Artemia; species Artemia sp. Kazakhstan ARC1039. The sequence continues at coordinate 10,843 of JAQQPU010018877.1, forward strand.
TGTCCAACAAATGCAGACATCGAAAGCTGTAAAGCGGGTAATTGCTATCTAAATTGATCGGAGAGCGTGGTTTCTCATTGAATTTACAATATTTGAACTTTTGTTTTATGGGGGTTTAGGGGGGGAGAAGGTACCTTGGTTAGGTTAGGTTACATATTTCATATATGCTATGCGTTACCCCCCCCCCCCTAATGTGCAAATATATAGCCCAATTTTGTTTCTAAATTATTATATATTCATCCTATTTTTTTTTATTAGCATTAACCAAACTCGACTTCTTTCTTGTGTACTATTAAGTACACCAGTAACCTTTTTGCAAAGACACAGAAAAAAAACATTTTTTAAACTCTAAGGGAAGGCATTTTATTCATTTTTCCCCCTAGCGTAGTGATTTATATTTGTAATGGTTAATATTTTTGTTTATTTTGTTAAATAAATAAGTCAAAGTTATTTAAAAACGAAAATAGTAACAAGTGGTATTTTCCAAAATCTAGGGGGTTTTTGTCCCCCCCCCCCCGACTGACACCCAGGACTAGGTTCGCCTTAGTTCAAAATGCAAGAAAAAAGCTTCAATATTCGTCCTAATTAGCTGCAGAAAACATGAGACTCTCGTCTCCTTCTAGCAAAATTCATTCTTAGGTGTGTGCCCCTCAGTAGTCACCCCTTTGTATATTCCTACCTTATAGTACGCTACAATCCAGAATTTAGCTGCTTGTCTACCCTTAATATTGTGATTCCAGTTGTTGTAGTGCAACAGCCCCAACTTCTACGTAAGCCAAACAACGGGTGTACTAACGGATAGAATCACAGTTTTGTAGATTTATTATTGCACGCACTGTATAAAGATAATTAGCAATAAGTTCACCTCAGATGATTTCTGCTTCATTCTCGGTGCGAACAAACAGCTCCCCCACATACTCTTTCATTAGCGCGTACAAACAGCTCCTCTCATTTGATCTGCCATCAGCATTTGATCTACCCTTGAACACGTATTTTGGCAGAAACTTTCTCAAAATGCCTTTGAAACCAACTTGAGACTTCGAAACCTACTTGTAATTCCTAAAAACGTCTAATAATAACATTGTACTACTAATTACCAATTTTCATATATGTATTGGATTAAGTTAAATTAGTTTCTTTAAAATTTAGTGTTCCAACGTTGAAGCCAAGTTTCGCGTTCAAGAGAAATCAGACCTGTCTACCCGTTAAAAGATCTAATGTCCCTTATGTTTACACGTTCTCTGGAGCACTCACACCCCGGTCCGGGTTTTTATAATGGGTGAGATAGGGGACGATCATACTGTCTAATATTTATATACTGTGATTGCAAGTCACTAATTTTGTGACTGCTGACAATGTAAATCAGCAACGATCACTTTTATTCTTTTCAGAATATTAAAGTAAATTTACTGGTAATACCATTTATGAAATCTTCAATAAAACTGTAAAAAGTATTTGTTCAAAAATGATAAGTTTTTGTAGAAAACTGGTATGTTTCTGTGGATGCTTGAATTATGTAGGCCTATCTTAGTTTTGCCGAGATTTTCGAAGACGCTAAAATTGAGCTGGGGGGACGGGGTCTAGGTGCGCAGTTGCCCATTCCCTGCCCCCAAGCAAATTACGCCCCTGCCTATTACCCGACCCTAGCACATGGGGAGGGAGCTGGGACATAATCGTGATGTCAGCAGTTATCCTATTTGAAAGCCTAGCGAAGGACTTGTAGAGAAGGAAAGGTGTTAAAAAAAACTATTCAATTTTCACAATATGCAGAGCAATTGTACTCTACCACGACCCCGCCCCCTAATGTACAAATAGGCTATATAGACCAAATTATATATTTTCAATCCATTCCGCCATCCGTCATTTGTTTTTCTGGTTCTTTCATAGTCGGTTCAATTTAAAGGTACACGGGCAGAAATAAGGGAGATGCATTGGGACAATAGATGGGAAAGCTATAATTTGGGCTATATATTTGCACATTGCGCGGGGGGGATTAAAGTATAGCGGGGCTGCATGAAAAATGTGTTAGCTACAATTATTCTGCATATTATGAAGTATGAATTGTTTTCTTAACATGCTTCCTTCTCTAGGCTTATACGTGTCTTAATTTTGTAAAATTCGAAAACACACTGTTTTTTTCGTTACTTTAGAAATAAATTTGGGCTACAGATTTGTACATTAGGGGGGGGGGGGGATAAAGTATAGCAGGTCTGTATGTAAAATGTGTTTGATACAATTATTGTGCATATTAGATAGATAGATAAATAAGTGTATTTTAAAGCCAAATATATGGCCATGAACAAAGTAAAATAACAAATGAACATAGTGATTGGGGGGGGGGGGGTTTAACCCCCCGGAAAATGGCCCCCCCAGGGAAAGTAACCCCCGCAGAAAATACCCCCTCCTTGGAAAATACCCTCGCGCAAAATACCCTCCCCCCTGTGGAAAATAAGGTTTCTAAATTTGAAAGTTTTATTTGAGAATCGACTTTAGAAAACAAGTTATGTCATGGGGAGATGTTTTTGAAATCCCTCTTCCCCCAAGCTCAAAATTTTCAAAATTTTACTCACATTTCATCCTATATTCCTAACCCAACCCCTTTCCAAGATAACCAAAAGTAACTAAAGTAGAATCAGTCGGAAATGAATTTTACCCCCACCCCTATTTACACCAATTCAGGGTATATATTTGCACATTAGGGGGGGGGGGAAATTTTATTTTTGTTTTAATGGGGGGTGAATTAAATTTTCCCCCCCCCCCCCCTAATGTGTAAATATATACCCTGAATTGGCATATAGGGGTGGGGGTAAAATTCATTTCCGACAAAAATGATTATTATATTTGGAAAGAGCATAAATAAAGGCATCGAGCGGTATATTCACTTTATTCGCAAGTCAATAATATGATTTGGTAAAAATTTACCATTAAAATAATAACCATGCAATCTTTGACCAATACACATGATTTAAAAAACGACCTATCAAAAGACAAGAAAAACTTACAAAATTCTAATACCTTGTTTCTATCCAAAATATAACAAAATCGATTCATGAATGCCAGAAAAGGCAGTCACTGTCATAGATCAACGCACATGTGTTGCTAACCCGGACTCGTCCAAACATACGTTGATCTTATGACTGCAAAGTTTAAAAACCAAGTTGGCTATATATTTAGCCGCCAATTAATTGAGAAAATAGGATGATAAAATTCTAGATTAGTGGCTTTTGTCACCTTGGAAATTAGTTGAGTTAGGGTGGCCGACGTAGTTGAGTTAAGTTAGCCGTCAAAGATAACAAATTTCGGTACTTTCCCATTATATGGGCCTCTACAAGGAAACCAGTCATGAAAAACCCGTTTTTGACGGGTTAATTCAAGAGACGGCTATAGAGTAATGCAATCCATAGCGGGGTCTCCATTGCGTATACGATATTTAAACTTTGCTTTTTGGGGTTTAAGGGGGGGGGGGGTTGTGGAAGGTACCTAGGTTAGGCTAGGTTACGTATTTAATGTATGCAATGCTTCCCCCCCCCCACCACCCGAATGTGCAAATACATAGCCCAAATTTTTATAAACTATTATATGTTCATCCTATTTTATTGCATTAGCATTAGCGAAACTTGACTTTTTAGAAAGGCCCATATAATGGGAAAGTACCCAAATTTGTCTTAGAAGTAACAATTTTCTGTTGATGCTACCATGTTTTCTGTTAGAAGTAGCAAGTTTCTCTTAACACTAGCAATTTTTCGCTTCGAAGTAACAACTTTTTCTTTAATTAATTAAAAAAAACGTTTCTCACAAAATAAGTTTTTCAAAGAAAATTAATGAACTCCATTAAACCAAAAATGAACAAAAATAAAATCAAATAATCTACCAAGCGTAAAACTACCACAGATAAATGAATTGAACCCAAAATGAACAGAAATTACAATAAATAATCTTCAAACTCAAAATAGCAACAATTAGCATGAGTAGGACTGAAAACCACCACCCCTCCTCAAGACCAGAACATAATTTGCACTTTTCTGAAAACAAAATACATTTTAAATATTTTCCCTTTTTTGACTTTAACAAATAAAGAAGTATTAAAACTATAAGGAATTGATATCAGAATATGTATATCAAACTGACAATACACGGTTTGTTTTTAGTAAAGTGCAAATTATTTTCTGGTCTGAAGAACACATGGGTGTTGTCAGCCATACTCCTTTTAACTTTTGCTCGTTTTGAGTTTGACTAGGATATCTATTGTAATTTCTGTTAGTTTTGGGTTTCATTTACTTGTTAATGCTGATTTGTTGTAGTTTTACACTTGTAAGATAAGAAAAAAAACTCGTAGAATTTGACAACGCTTTCGTCCGTAATAACTTAAACAATTTAGAATTTGTTGGTTCCCAGAGCCAACTATCCTTTCAAAGTGTAGCCAAACTTTCTTAAACTTTTTGGTGTCATATGTTTTAGCTTAATTTTGATTATAGTTCGCCTTTTTTCTTCTTCTTCAATTTTTTATTTAATTTGGCACGCGCTATTACCAAAAATTTCAGAATTTAAATATGGAAGTCTTTTCGACACAAATGGATTTGTGTTTTTTTCCCCAAGTTTTTAAGATACTTCTGGTGTGTAAATTCCTCTTTTTCCCGTTCCTTAGCACTTTTCAACGAAACTAAAGAAACTCAAATAAAACTTTCAAACTTAGAAACCTTATTTTCCACAGGGGGGAGGGTATTTTGCACGAGGGTATTTTCCAAGGAGGGGGTATTTTCCGCGGGGGTTACTTTCCATGGGGGGGGGGG